>OZ010744.1:1800000-2074900 GCA_963932245.1 Tachinus rufipes
CTGCATTAAATTCTACAACTTAATTCCAAACCATATTAGACATCTTCCTAAGAAAGCTTTCTTGAAATATATAAAAGACTTTTTATTCAATTGATGATTTTGTTGGCAGTACTTTTAATTAAATTTATTTGTTTTGTCTTACTTTGTATTGTATCTTTACAGTATTTTTTATATTTTTATTGTACTTTTATTTTTGTAACATATTTTTCTTACTTAAATATTTTTAATGTATATTCCATTTGTTAACTCAAACCACGTGACCTGACTAGTGTAATACTTTTTGTAGTTGGCACTAATAAATTATTATTATTATTATTATTACTATTAAAATATAATTATATATAATTATAAATTAAAATTATAGTTAATATAGACTTTTTGACTGTTGAATCAAATTTATTTTATTATATATATATATATTTAATTAGTTTTTGTTAGTATGGACTTTATAAATTTAAAAAAAAAGACCAGTTTTGATCACTAAAGTTTAAAAAAAAAAAACAAAAATTTAATTTTTAGTTCAAAAGTAATGTCTGTCAAAATTTAATTATTAAGGCTTTTATTTTGACAAAATTTATACAACAAAACTATTGACAAATGTTTTATTAAATTGAAAGTTTATATATAATAACAGATGTATCGAGAATAATGTTAATAGTTCATATATTAGACAGCTCACATGAAACAATTGTAATAATTAAAATTTCAATCATTTTGTTTTAAAAATTGCAATTCACCTATTAGAAGCTAACTAAATCAATACCGAATAAACATTAATCTAAAGTTAAACCATTTAAGCAAATAAATATTCGCGTATCCGTTCAAATATAAAACAAATAACATTTCTCCTTATGAACTAGCACATTAATGTAAAACTTTTTCCGTAACGTTCCAGCAAAAGCGACCTCCGCTGCGAGTTTTAATTAATATCTGAAGTTTTAATTCACGTAAGCAAAAAGTGTTTATTCGCCCCAGCTACCCCGCTTATTATTACACAAAACATTTTAATATTTACTCAGAATGCTAATTACCGTTCACGTACGCTGGAATATTACGCTCTACGTGCTCAACATGTATCCTCAATGTTAATTTCCCAGTGATCTCTTCAAACGGCAAAAATATTAATTAACAATTATTGTAACATAATTGATTCTTTTTGTTATAATAATGATAAATTACTGTTAATATTAGATTAGATGATTGGACAAATACATATTTATAATTTAGTAATGGCATTGTCAAGTTGAAAAATCCTGTTTGCATGACGGTTAATCGTTATTTACAAACGCCAGCGGGCGTGTAATGTGCAGATATTATGAAAAGCCCCTTCATAATCTATGTTACAATAAAAAAAAATGATAAATAGAGCTATCTTATCGTGCGTTTTCACGGCGTAATTTCCTATTTTTGTATAAATATGTAGTTAAAAGCGTTTAATATCGCGTTTTATTGCCAAATATAAAATAATAGAATCTTGGAAAGTGAAAATATAGATTGTTATTCATAGATTTTTATTGCTTGCTATTTCTGATTTTAATGGTTGTTGTTTCTCGTGATCTAATTGTTCAAACAAGCTTATGATTAGAATGCACGACAAAGTGGGCCAAATCTTGTGTTTAAATTTAAATTGAACGTTTTAAACTTGACTGCAAGAATTCAAAAAGTAAATAATATAATTTAAGTTTGAACCAATTGTTATAACTCTTGTTGATAGGTTGTTCTTGTTATTACAATTATAATTAATACATCTTTTATGCACTTTTGATATAATACTTTATTAATGAACTTTATTATTTGTGGCCATTGCGGCCCAAGCCGGGAGCTTACGCCCGTTACATTTTAGAATAAGGACAACTTAAAAACTACAAGTTACGTATTTAAAAAAGATAAATAAATATGACAGGGTACAGTCGGGACATAACACAATCTTTATAACAAATTAATTAGTTTTAGTAAAATAGAAACTAATTTTCTTATGCATCTTCACTATTATTGAAAATTTACAAATTTGGTCATTTCAATTGAAAAATTGTAGCTCCAATAAGAATTTATTAAAAAATTATCAACAATTTTGTAAAAATTTCTTTATAAAATAGAAATTTATTTTCCTAACTATTTTTATATATGTCACAAATACTAATAATCTGCAAAAGCTTTTCTATTGGATAACTTTAGAATATTGAAAGATCATAGATTTTGTAATACAAATTTTGACATAATTTTAACTTTATGATATCATTTTCTGGTGCAGTATGCAGAACAATATTTATATGCAAAAATAATGATAATAAATTGTTTTAATTATACTGACAAAATTTGTGCACATAAAACTGCATAAATGAATCATGTCTGTATACTCATAAATTCTAAATATAAAACGACCCATTTCTCAGTGAAGTCAAGGAATGTATGGTATAGGTGAATCGGAATTAGGTGTGTTTACATTTTCGGCCCACGTGCTCACACATACATTAATAAAAACAAACTACCTAATCCGTATGCGCTAAGTAAGAGTCTATATATAACCAAGCGATTAAATTGCCGACATAAATTTCATAAATAAATATTTGGCCTTTTCTCGCAAACTACTACGTAACGTAACGATTAAGTGCGCATTGTCGGGCCGCGATTTAATTATTTGTATAATCTATTAGCCGCACACAATTTCCATCACAATCTTGCAAAAAATAAATTCAATCACCATGTTTGAAATAACATATTAATTATTAAAAATACAAATGTATTTCAATTACATTTTATTTCGGAAATATGTCGCTTTGTTTACACAAGTAACAAACTAATTTTAATCAATCCCCTTGCGGCACCCTTCTATTTCAATTAACGGAATCCAATTTGTAAACAAATCGATTCATATAAAAGTTTTAATAGAATCAAATTAATAATGCTTAAAACATAGCAATTAGTTTTAAAAAAATATAGTCCAAACATTGCTTGACAAGTTAATTTGCGCAAACATTAATTTCAAAAATTAAAAATTATTTTTAAAATATTTTAAATGTAAAGCACAATGAATTTATACTGAGAACAAAATTTATTAAACCATAACTCAAACTAAAACATGGCCTAAACATTGTTAGACGTGCTACTTTGCCCTAAATTTAATTTAAAGCCTAAGCCTAAGCAATTTTTTTATAAATGTAACCAAAACAATCTTTTTTTGAGCGATTTTCCATTAATTTTATGCAAAAAACGTGTTTTAAGCAATTTAGTTGATATATTGCTTCATAAATGCCGTGTATTGGACAATTGCTTATTTAATTTATTAAAAAAAGAAGTAGCCTGAGCGATTTTATTATAATTAAAAGCAAAGAATCATTTTTTAAGCGATTTTTCATTAATTTTATGCAAAAAAGCGTGTTTTAAACAATTTCGTTTATAATTTGCTTTATTAATGCGTGTATTGAGCAATTGCTTATTTAATTTATTAAAAAAAGAAGTAGCCTGAGCGATTTTATTATAATTTAAAACAAAACAATCGTTTTCTGAGCGATTTTCAACAAATTTATACAAAAAAGCGTGTTTTAAGCAATTTTTTTAATAATTTACTTTTAAAATGCGTGTATTAAGCAATTTCTTAATTAATTCATTGAAAAAAGGCGTGGCCTAAGCAATTTTTTTATAAATGTAACCAAAACAATCATTTTCTGAGCGATTTTCCATTAATTTTATGCAAAAAAGCGTGTTTTAGGCAATTTTGTTGATAATTTGCTTTATAAATGCATGTATTGACTAATTTCTTATTTAATTCATTAAAAAAAGAAATAGCCTGAGCGATTTTATTATAATTAAAAGCAAAACAATCATTTTTTAAGCGATTTTCCATTAATTTTATACAAAAAAGCGTGTTTTAAGCAAATTATTTGATAAATTGCTTTATAAATGCAAGTATTAAGCATTTTTTTATTTAATTCATTAAAAAAAAAACGTAGCCTGAGCAATTTTTTTATAATTGTAACTAGAACAATAATTTTCTGAGCGATTTTTCATTAATTTTATTCAAAAAAGCGTGTATTAAACAATTTAGTAGATAATTTGCTTTATAAATGCGTGTTTTGAGCAATTTCTTATTTAATTCGTAAAATAAGACGTAGCCTGAGCGATTTTATTATAATTGTAAGCAAGACAATCATTTTCTGAGCAATTTTCCATAAATGTTTTGCAAAAAAGCGTGTTTTAAGCAATTTTGTTGATAATTTGCTTTATAAATGCGTGTATTGAGCAATTTCTTATTTAATTCATTTAAAAAAGACTTAGTCTAAAAATTTTTTTTATAAATTCAACCAAAACAATCATTTTCTGAGCGATTTTTCAACAAAATTAAGCAAAAAAGCGTGTTTTAAGCAATTTTCTTAATAATTTACTTAAAAAATGCGTGTATTAAGCAATTTCTTAATAAATTCATTAAAAAAAGGCGTAGCCTAAGCAATTTTTTCATAAATGTAACTAAAACAATCATTTTCTGAGCGATTTTCTATTAATTTTATGCAAAAAAGCGTGTTTTAAGCAATTTTGTTGATAATTTGCTTTATAAATGCGTGTATTGAGCAATTTCTTATTTAATTCATTAAAAAAAGACGTGGCCTGAGCGATTTTATTATAATTGTAAGCAAAACAATCATTTTCTGAGCGATTTTCCATAAATGTTTTGCAAAAAAGCGTGTTTTATGCAATTTAGTTGATAATTTGCTTTACAAATGCGTGTATTGAGCAATTTCTTATTTAATTCATTAAAAAAAAACGTAGCCTAAGCAATTTTTTTATAATTGTAACCAAAACAATCATTTTCTGAGCGATTTTCCATTAATTTTATGCAAAAAAGAGTGTTTTAAGCAATTTAGTTGATAATTTGTTTTATAAATGCCGTGTATTGAGTAATTTCTTATTTAATTCATTAAAAAAAACGTAACCTGAGCGATTTTTTCATAATTGTAACCAAAACAATCATTTTCTAAGCGATTTTTCATTAGTTTTTTGCAAAAAAGCGTGTTTTAAGCAATTTTGTTCATAATTTGCTTTATAAATGCGTGTATTGAGCAATTTCTTATTTAATTCATTAAAAAAAAACGTAGCCTAAGCAATTTTTTTATAATTGTAACCAAAACAATCATTTTCTGAGCAATTTTCGATTAATTTTATGCAAAAAAGCGTGTTTCAAGAAATTTAGTTGATAATTTGCTTTATAAATGCGTGTATTAAGCAATTTCTTATTTAATTCATTAAAAAAGGCGTGGCCTGAGCAATTTTTTTATAATTGTAACCAAAACAATTATTTTCTGAGCAATTTTCCATTAATTTTATGCAAATAAGCGTGTTTTAAGCAATTTTGTTGATAATTTGCTTTATAAATGCGTGTATTAAGCAATTTCTCAATTAATTTAAAAAAAAAATCTAGCCTGAGCTATTTTTTTATAATTGTAACCAAAACAATCATTTTCTGAGCGATTTTCCATTAATTTCATGCAAAAAAGAGTGTTTTAAGCAATTTAGTTGATAATTTGTTTTATAAATGCCGTGTATTGAGTAATTTCTTATTTAATTCATTAAAAAAAACGTAACCTGAGCGATTTTTTCATAATTGTAACCAAAACAATCATTTTCTAAGCGATTTTTCATTAGTTTTTTGCAAAAAAGCGTGTTTTAAGCAATTTTGTTGATAATTTGTTTTATAAATGCGTGTATTGAGCAATTTCTTATTATTGTCATTAAAAAAAGACGTGGCCTAAACAATTTTATTATAATTGTAAACAACACAATCATTTTCTAAGCGATTTTCCATAAATGTTTTACAAAAAAGCGTGTTTTATGCAATTTAGTTGATTATTTGCTTTATAAATGCGTGTATTGAGCAATTTCTTATTTAATTCATTAAAAAAAGTAGCCTAAGCAATTCTTTTAAAATTGTAACCAAAACAATCATTTTCTGAGCGATTTTCCATTAATTTTATGCAAAAAGGCGTGTTTTAAGCAATTTTGTTGATAATTTGCTTTATAAATGCGTGTATTAAGCAATTTCTTATATAAATTATTAAAAAAAAAAGTAGCCTTAGCAATTTTTTTTATAATTGTAACTAAAACGATCATTTTCTGAGCGATTTTCCATAAATGTTTTACAAAAAAGCGTGTTTTATGCAATTTAGTTGATTATTTGCTTTATAAATGCGTGTATTGAGCAATTTCTTATTTAATTTATTAAAAAAAGACGTAGCCTGAGCGATTTTATTATAAATAAAAGCAAAACAAACATTTTTTGAGCAATTTTCTATTAATTTTATGCAAAAAAGCGTGTTTTAAGCAATTTAGTTGATAATTTGCTATATAAATGCGTCTATTGAGCAATTTCTTATTTAATTCATTAAAAAAAGACGTAGCTTGAACAATTTTTTTAAAAATGTAACCAAAACAATCATTTTCTGAGCGATTTTCCATTAATGTTATACAAAAAAGCGTGTATTAAGCTATTTAGTTGATAATTTGCTTTAAAAATGCGTGTATTGAGCAATTTCTTTTTAATTCATTAAAAAAAACGTAGCCTAAGCATTTTTTCTATAATTGTAACCAAAACAATCATTTTCTGAGCGATTTTATATTATTTTTACGCAACAAAGCGTGTTTTAAGCAATTTAGTTGATAATTTGCTTTATAAATGCGTGTATTGAGCAATTTATTAATTGATTTATTAAAAAATGACATTACGTTTTTTATAAATGTAACCAAATCAATCATTTTCTAAGCGATTTTTTATTAGTTTTTTCCAAAAAGCGTGTTTTACGCAATTTAGTTGATTATTTGCTTTATAAATGCGTGTATTGAACAATTTCTTATTTAATCATTAAAAAAGACGTAGCCTGAGCGATTTTATTATATTTAAAAGCAAAACAATCATTTTCTGAGCAATTTTCCATTAATTTTATGCAAAAATGCGTGTTTTAAGCACTTTAGTTGATTATTTGCTTTATAAATGCGTGTATTAAGCAATTTCTTTTTTAATTTATTAAAAAAAGACGTAGCCTGAGCAATTTTATTATAATTGTAAGCAAAACAATAATTTTCTAAGCGATTTTCCATTAATTTTATTCAAGAAAACGTGTTTGAAGCAATTTAGTTGATAATCTGCATTATAAATGCGTGTATTTAGCAATTTCTCATTTAATTTATCAAAAAAAGACGTAGTTTGTGCAATTTTTTTATATTTGTAACCAAAACAATAATTTTCTGAGCGATTTTTTATTAATTTTATGCAAAAAAACGTGTTTTATGCAATTTAGTTGATTATTTAATTTATAAATGCGTGTATTGAGCAATTTATTATTTAATTCATTACGTAGCCTGAGCGATTTTATCATAATTAAAGGCAAAACAATTATTTTCTGAGCGATTTTCCATTAATTTTATGCAAAAAAGCGTGTTTTAAGCAATTTAGTTGATAATTTGCTATATAAATGCGTCTATTAAGCAATTTCTTATTTAATTCATTCAAAAAAGACGTAGCCTGAGCAATTTTTTTATAATTGTAACCAAAACAATCATTTTCTGAGCGATTTTCCATTAATTTTATGCAATAAGGCGTGTTTTAAGCAATTTTGTTGTTAATTTGCTTTATAAGTGCGTGTATTAAGCAATTTCTTATATAATTTATTAAAAAAAGACGTAGCCTTAGCAATTTTTTCATAATTGTAACCAAAACAATCATTTTCTAAGCGATTTTCCATTAATTTTATGCAAAAAAGCTTGTTTCTAAGCAATTTAGTTGATAATTTACTTTATAAATGCGTGTATTAAGCAATTTCTTATTTAATTCGTTAAAAAAGGACGTAGCCTGAGCATTTATTTTATAATTGTAACCAAAACAATCATTTTCTGAGCGATTTTTCAACAAATTTATGCAAAAAAGCGTGTTTTAAGTAATTTTCTTAATAATTTACTTTGTAAATGAGTGTATTGAGCAATTTCTTATTAAATTCAATTGTAGCCTGAACAATTTGTTTAAAATTGTAACCAAAACAATCATTTTCTGAGCGATTTTCCATTAATTTTATACAAAAAAGCGTGTTTTAAGCAATTTTGTTGATAATTTGCAAGATAAACTTATCCATAAAACCGAAAGTTTGCACAAAACATAACAAAAATTGCTCAGTTTTCAAAAATAATGCACAAACCTAATCTAAAATGCAGAAAATTACTCAAAAGTTTTTAATGTTGCACGAAATTTATCAAAAATTACTTAAATATTGCCTAAAATTAATTTAAATTAAAAAATTGTTAACAAAAATTTTGATGGAATTATTTTGCTAAGAATAGACCAAAAAACATAAAAAATTGCTCAGAAAACTTTAATGTTGCAAGAAAGTTATTAGAAAAAGCCACATATTGCACAAACACAAATACACAACTTTTGCTTTGTACAAAACTGATTTTAACTTTCAGAACAACTCAATTGTTGCACTAAATTCATAAAAAAAAGTCTTGAAAACGTATTTGTTGCTAAAAATTTATCAAAAACTATTTAAAAAACCGAAATGTTTCACTTAAACTACCATCCAAGCAAGTTTGATAGATATAATGCTTATAAAATCCAAATGTTGTGGAATATTGTTTAAAAAACACAAAATTCACAAAAAAATTGATTAAAATTTGCTTAAAAAATCAAAAATTACACAAAATATTGCACAAACTTTATCAAAAATTGCTCAAAAAACTCAAAATTTGCACAAAATTCATAAAAATTAAATAAAATTTATTAAAAATTGCTTAAATTCAACCTTAACTTCCTTAGTAAACCTAAATGTTACACAAATTTTATCAAAAATTGCTCAGAAAACTCAAAAAACTAAAAATCAATCTGAAATTTGCACAAGTTTAATCAAATTTATTAAAAATCGCTTAAATAGTGCACAAAATTTAATCAAAAATAATCAAAAAAACTAAAAAATTGTACAAAATTCATAAAAAAAGTCCATAAAACCAAAATATAACACAAATTTTATCAAAAATTGCTACAAAATCTCAAAAAACTAAAAATTAATGTAAAATTTGCACAAAATTAATCAAATTTATTAAAAATTGCCCAAAAAACTCAACATTTGCACAAAATTCATATAAAATCTATAAAACCCATTTGTTACTTTAAATTGATCAAAAAATGCACAAAATCAACCTTAATTTGCTTAGTAAACTCAAATGTTACACAAACTTTATCAAAAAACTCAAATTTTGTACAAAATTTATCAAAAAATGCTAATAAAATTTAATTGATCCTTAAAATTTCAAAAATTGCTTAGCAAACCTAACATTGCACAAAATTAATCCAAACTTGTTCAAAAAACATAAAAAATTCTTAAAATTTAACAAAAAATGTTCTAATTCCAAAATGTTAAGCAAAATTAATCTGAAAAAAACTTAAATTGTTGAGCAAAATTAATTTAAAAATTGTTCCAAAAATCTAAATATTGCACAAAATTAATCTACATTTGTCCAGAAAACTTAAAGGTAATAAAAACTGTTTCAACTCCAAGTATTGATCAAAATTGATCTAAAATTGTACAAAAAAATTGCAAAATAAATTCAAATGTAACGCAAAATTTATAAAAAATTACCTTAAATGCTCAAATGTTGCATAAAAATAATCAAACATTGTTCACCCAACTATTGCATAAAAGTTGCACAAATTTTATCATTGTTTGATAAACAATACAAATAATGCCTAAAAGTAAACCAAAATTATTCAAAAAACTTAATAGAAAATTTAACAAAAATGACTTACAACACTATTTCACGTGATAAATCAAAAATTGATCAAAACAATGAGATATTTATAAAAAACTGTCCAAAAAATCTAGTTGTTGCTCAAAATTTATTAAAAATTACTCAGAAGTCCAAATATTGCACAACAGTAATGTAAACTTGATAAAAAAATCAAATAATGCACAAGATTTATTAAGATATTGCACATAATTTAGAATAAATTGTTTAAAATACTCAACTGCTGCACAAAAACTGCTAAAAACACCAAATGCACAAAATATATATCAAATAGCCCAAAAAACTTAATTGTTGCACAAAAATTGTTTAAAAAACTCAAATGCTGTAAAAAAATTAATAAAAATTGCTCAAAACCCAAAACATTGCACAAACTTAATCTAAAAATAATGAAAACAAAAAAAAATTTGCCAAAGAAACTTAATTGGTGCTTAAAATTAATTAAAAATTTATCAGTTAATCTCAAATTTTGTATTCTAATATTGTTTTTGATAGAATGGCTTTGTAAGTTGCAAACTAATTCATACATGAAGAATTTGATGTGATTGAAGAGAAGAATCAATGCAAAATGTCCTGATGATATTAATGGGTGCCAATATAAAGTTAGAGCTTGTGTTAATAAATTGAAGGATAAATTGTTATTGGATCAAATATATTTAAGTCAAATTGAAGATTTAAGGTTTAATTATAGCAAATTTGGACATTTTAATTGTATAAGAATATGTGAAGCCGGAAATTTGTTTGTGTTAAATTTTCCTCTCAGTATGATTGAAGAAATTGAAGGTATGGTCGTTCGTTTTGATGAATTTTTTGCTGATATGTCCAGTAGTTATTTGTTGATGAATAATGATAAATTTATATTGTGGGGGAAAGGTGTTATTGTTTCGAACGGTAATAATTTAATTTAGTTGATTGATTTTGCTCCTTGGTGGCTTCTTTATTGGGAGTAGCAATTCCTGTTAATTCTGCGGGTGGATTAGCTTATAACTATTTAGATCCTGATGTTGTTTTAATTTATTTGTTGAATATTGTTGAGCAATTAAGGCTACAATATGTTGCTTATGAAAAGTTGTTTGGATATGTTTATTTTTTAGAAAAGAAATTAATTTGGTTGGTGTGGGAGAAGTTACTAAGGCGAGGGGTTTAATTTGTAATTTGCAGAAAGCTATTGGGTGCTTTAAAAATTATTATTATTATCCAAAATTGTTTTGTTTGGTTTTCGGATTTATTTTATGGATTATGTATTTTGGAACCAATTTATATCCAAATGATGGTGATTATTTTGAGTGCTTAGACAAGATTAAATTGTTTCTTTGTTGCTGCTTTTTAGTTGTTTTTAGTTATTTTTTATATTCTGGGGCTGGTATGGGTTATTTTTATGTTGCTTATTTAGGAGGTATGGGCGTAATTCTAATGGAATCTGTAAGTTTTTGCCATAAAGCTATTTCATTTGAAGATTGTTTCATAAATTTTTGTTTATTAGAAATCTTAATTTTTGGTTATTTTTACAAAATTTGTTTTTCTATAATTTCTTTCTTAATTGGTTTTTGGGGTCAAAATCTTAATTGGTTAACAAGCTGTTTGTTGGCTTCTTTATCACCAATTTTATTAAATCAATTTAGTTATGGATTACTATTAGGGGCTCCTATTTGGATTCTATGTTATTTTTATATAACCAACAATCAATTTAAAAATTGGCTCCATATAGCACCAATAATATTATTTGTAATTAAATTAACCTTTCTCAAAATTATTGGTGAAAATTTAAACCAATACGTTACAATTTTTATAAGCTCCATTGTTACTATACCAATTCTAGTTAGTCCTAATGAAGTTACAATGTTATTTGCACAATTTACAGCTTGTATTGCCATACATGTTGCTATAATGCATGTTAATTGCGATTTAATTATTTATTCCTTTTTTACTTTAGTTTTATTCAATTGGATTTATACTGAAATTAAAATATTTCATAACAAAATTGAAAAAGAATTCAAAATTGTTTTCTTTTATTTTGTTATTATATTTAGTTATTTTCTAATGATTGGTAATCCTGAATTATTTAATAAATTTGATCCTGATTGGTATAAGAAATATATCTCAGATCCTAATTATAGAAAAGCGTTAATTATTTTCAAATCATCAATACCAATTTTGGTTACAAGTCATGCTTTCAATATTGTTATCACTTTAACCAAATTAAATGTTAGTAAAGCTTTTGCTATTTTATTGCTTTATACTGATATTGTGGTTTTAAATTTTTAATTTTTTGTTGAATTCTTTGGTGTTAGTTTGGTTCATTTAGTGGTTGTTGAGGTTATACCTTTGATTTTATTTTTTGGTTATAAGATTAATCAATATTTAAGCAATTTTATAATGGTTGATGGTTGTGATGATTCGATAACTTTTATGAATCAATTGTTAATTGTATTGCTTTTAAGAATATTTGTAAAGTTAGTTTCAAAATTATTATCCGGGAAGAATTAAGGTGGTTAAAGGTATATTAGAAATTGGGGGTGAAATTGTTCAAAAATTAGTTTCAACTTTTTCTCAAGCAAAAATAGAAGATGAAAGAAGATTAGAAAGAAGTAAAAAAAGAAATAATATTAAACTAGAAAAAAAGTTTGCAATATTAGAAGAAACCTTATAAAAATTAGAAGAAAATGAAACAGAATTAGAAGAAAATAAACCAAAATTAAAAGAAAATGAAACAGATTTAAAAAAAAATAAACCAGATTTAGAAGAAAATAAAGCAGAATTAAAAGAAAATAATAGAGAATTTAATAAAAATAGATTAAACCTAGAAGAAATTAAAGCAGAATTAGAAAAAAAATTAGGAAAATTAAAAACAATCAAATAAGAAGAGAATAAAATAAAATTAGAAAAAAATTCAACAAAATTTAAAAAAAAAAAATTAAAAATAGAAGAAAAAATTAAAGATTTAGAAATAATATTAAAAAAAAATAAAAACAACAAAATTAGAAGAAAATAAAACAAAATTACTATTAACTTCAGCAAAATTAGAAGAAATATCAGTAAAATCAAAAGAAATTTTAATAAAAACTTCAATAAAATTAGAAGAAAATAAAACAAAATAAAAAAAATTAGCAGAAATAGAAGAAACTTTAGCAAAATCAAAATTAATAGAATCAACATCAAACATAACAAAATTAGAAGTAAAAAATAGATCACAATCAAAAATAAATAAATCAAAATTAAAAAAAGCTTCAACAACATTAGAAGCAACAAAATTAGAAAAAACTTCAGTTAAACTAAAAAAAAAATCAAAACTAAAAAAAAAACAAAATTAAAAGTAGAATTAAAAACATTTTAGAAAAAAATAGAAACAGCTTCAACAAATTAGGAAACAATTTCAACAGAATTAGAAGAAAATTCAGTAAAAATAAAAGAAAATTCAGCAAATTTAGAAAAAATCAAAACTAAACCAAAATTAGAAACAAAATTTTAAAAAATTCAACAGAATTTAAAGAAACTTTTGTAAAATTAAAAGAAATTTCAGTTGAATTAAAAGAAACTTTAACAGAATTAGAAGAAACTTCAGCAAATATAGAGAAAACTTTATCAACATTAAAAGAAAATAAAACAAAATTAAAATAAAATAAATTAAAACTAAAAAACAACAAAATTGAAGAAAGCAAATTTAAAAGTATTTCATTAACAAATTCTAAACTTCCAAATGATCTAACTGATCAAATCCAAAATACTGAACCAATTCCAAAAATCAACAAAAATGTTGCAGCACTCATTAAAGAAATTAGAAATATCAAACCATTTGATCAAGATGATTATAATTATAATTCTGACTAAAATAAAAAAGATAATATAAAAATGTTCCAAATTGACGATTTAGCAAACAAAACAAAAATATCACCCATAAAACAACAAAGCCAAAATCAAGAATCTAAAACAATTTTTCCCGAAAGATTATTCTATCATCTAATAGGTGAAATAGCACCTAACTTACTAAACAACGACGCCTTAAATACTTTAATGCAAAAACCATCTCAATTAGACACAAAGTTTGAACAAATTACACCAAACAAATCAATAAATGCCAATTCTAAATACAAATTAGAAGCAAAAAAAAAATTAATATAGAAAAAAGTGATAATATATTAATTCAATTAAAGAACCGGATTAATACTTTAAGAAATATCAATAAATCCGACAAAACAATAAGAAAAAAATGTTCAATAAAAAAGAAAATTGAAAAAATTAATGCTTATGTAAGCAACTAAATTAGGTGAAACTTTAGAAAACAACTCATCTAAAGTTATAAACACTTGGGTGGGTGGGCGTGAACACAATATCAAATTTCCGATCAAATTTTTTTAAACTGTGTTCCCGCCCACCCACCCAAGTATTTGTTATCAAGAAATTGATTACGACACCACTTTCTACTACTTTAATGACATCTGTCACATATTCTGTCATGTTTCTTGGTTGCAGTAACGCGGTAGGTGGTAGTGGCTTTTAAATTCTTGATAACAAACACTCGGGTGGGTGGGCGGGAACACAATATCAAATTACCGACCGGATTTTTTTAAACTGTGTTCCCGCCCACCCACTCAAATGTTTGTTATCAAGAAATTGATTACGACATCAACTTCTATTAACTTAATGACATCTGTTACTCATTCTGTCATGTTTCTTGGTTGCAGTAACGCGGTAGGTTGTTGTGGCTTCTAATTTCTTGATAACTAACACTTGGGTGGGTGGGCGGGAACACAATATCAAATTACCGACCGGATTTTTTTAAACTGTGTTCCCGCCTACCCACCCAAGAGTTTGTTATCAAGAAATTGATTATGACACCACCTTCTACTAACTTAATGACATCTGTCACTTATTTTGTCATGTTTCTTGGTTGCAGGATCGCGGTAGGTGGTTGTGACTTCTAATTTCTTGATAACAAACACTTGGGTGGGTGGGCGGGAACACAATATCAAATTACCGATCAAATTTTTTTAAACTGTGTTCCCAACCACCTACCCGAGTGCTTGTTATCAATAAATTGATTACAACACCACCTTCTATTAGCTTAATGACATCTGTCACTTATTCTGTTATGTTTCTTGCTTTCAGAAACGCGGTAGGTTGTTGTGGCTTTTAATTTCTTGATAACAAACACTCGGGTGGGTGGGCAGGAACACAATTTCAAATTACCAACCGAATTTTTTTAAACTGTGTTCCCGCCTACCCACCCAAATGTTAGTTATCAAGAAATTGATTATGACACCACCTTCTACTAACTTAATGACATTTGTCACCTATTTTGTCATGTTTCTTGCTTTCAGAAACGCGGTAGGTTGTTGTGACTTCTAAATTCTTGATAACAAACACTTGGGTGGGTGGGCGGGAGCACAATATCAAATTACCGACCGGATTTTTCTAAACTGTGTTCCCGCCCACCCACCCAAGTGTTTGTTATCAAGAAATTGCATACGACACCACTTTCTACTCAAGGTTAGTAGAAAATTTGTATTTAGAAGGTTCCATGGTTTTAGCTAAGGGGCGGAGTCGTTTGCACTGGTCTCCTATTTACACAATCGAACAATATGTTACTTGGTTACAGTACACAAACATTGCTATTAAACATTAGATGTATTCTTTAAATATGTAATTAAATTAATTTATTATTTGTTACACATAATTCATATAATAAGTTAGCGGATATTAGCAGGCAGTGGTGTACTTCTATAACTACAAAAAAATAAAGGTTTTGCTTGCTTTATTAAGATTAACTTTATTTAGAACAATCATTTATGTAAAAAGAACATATCTAAAACGAGACTTGGGTCTCCCCCTAACAATATTACTCCGCACCACTACCCGCACCTATACCATTTAGAGGCAAAACCAGGCAAACTTCTATATACGTTTTTCTACCAACCTTGCTTTCTACTAACTTATTGACATCTATCACTCATTCTGTCATGTTTCTCAGTTGCAGAAACGCGGTAGGTTGTTGTGGCTTCTACGTTTTTAATAACAAACACTTGGGTGGGTGGGCGGGAACACAATATCAAATTACCGACCGGATTTTTTTAAAATAGTTAAAAAAATCAATAATAGTTTTAAACACTCTATGGTACCTAAAATTGTAAAACTACTAAAACAGCATTTTAGTGTCAATGAAGTAACCAATCTTACAGGCTAGAAAACTCTTCAATTTGCATGGGAGTCAATCTATCATAAGATTGTTGAACAAAATTAATTAATTATTGATCAAAAAACTTAAATGCTGCTTAAGATTTATTAAAAACATTAACTGTTGCACAAATTTAATCAAAAATTGCTTAGAAAATTTGTATGTATAAGAAATTGAACAGAAATCTTAGTCGATGCTCAAAATTTATTAAAAATTACTTAAAAACTTAAATAATGCACAACAAAGCATAGGAATAAGTTGCGTAGTAAGGAGACCACAGCGTACTACAATATTCTAATTTACTTCTGACAAAAGCAAAATAGAGTACGTGCAAAGATTCTTTATTAGAGAATGGTTTTGCTGACCTAATAATAAAATCTAGCGATTTTAATGCTGAGTTGACAATATTGTCTATGTGACTATTAAATGTTAATTGATTGTCAAACAGCACACCAAGGTCTTTGTAGGTTGTAATTGTTAATAAAGGTTGGTTGTCAATGGTATAATCAAAAACTATATTTGATTTTTTGCAAGAGTATGTCATCGTACAGCGTTTTGATATATTTAGTTGCAAGTAGTTCGTTTTACACCACATAGATAACATTTGAATGACAGATTGAAGGGATATGCAATCAGCCATAGATGAAATTGTAGAAAATATTTTTAAATCGTCAGCATATAGTAGACATTGATTTTTTAAGGTTTTGCAAATATCATTAATAAAAATAATAAAAATTAATGGCCCTAAGTTGGACCCTTGGGGAACACAACTAGGAGCTGGATAGTTAGCGGATTTAAAGTTTAAAACCTCAACATACTGCAATCTGTCATTAAAATATGACTGTAATAGATTACAAAAATTGTTATTGCATCCAACAACACGTAGTTTATCTATTATAACCCCGTGATCTAATGTGTCAAATGCTTTACTGAAATCAGTGTATATTACATCCACTTGTTGTCGCATATCGAACGATGTGGAAAAAAAATCTGTAAAACATAGCAAATTTGACGCAGTAGACCTCTTCTTAACAAAACCGTGCTGGTTATCTGATATTAGACTTTTTACTCGAAAATAAAGCCGTTCTGCTATTATCCGTTCAAACTAATCTTTTGATAACAAACAGTCGGGTGGGTGGGTGGGCAACTCTTTTCAAAACTATTAATCGTCATCATGCTCTGGAGTTACTCACCCACCCGCCCAAGTGCTAGTTATCAAAAAAAATTTCAACAAACACTCAGGAAGGTAGAAGTATAATTTTAGTTAAATCTATTGATCGTCATTATGCTCTGGAGTTATCTCCTCGAAAGTTTGTAAACTAATCTTTTGATAACAAACTTTCGGGCGGGTGGGTAGGCAACTTTAATCAAAATTATTGACCGTCATCATGCTCTGGAGTTGCCCACCCACCCACCCACCCAAGTGTTTGTTATCAAAAGATTTATTAACAAACACTTAGGAAGGTATAAGTACAATTTTAGTTAAAACTATCGATCGTCATTATGCTCTGGAGTTACCTCCTCGAGTGTTTGTAAACTAATCTTTTGATAACAAACTTTCGGGCGGGTGGGTGGGCAACTCTAATCAAAACTATTGACCGTCATCATGTTCTGGAGTTGCCCACCCACCCACCCAAGTGTTTGTTATCAAAAGATATATTAACAAACACTTAGGAAGGTATAAGTACAATTTTAGTTAAAACTATTGATCGTCATTATGCTCTGGAGTTACCTTCTCGAGTGTTTGAAAACTAATCTTTTGATAACAAACTTTCGGGCGGGTGGGTGGGCAACTCTAATCAAAACTATTAACCGTCATCATGTTCTGGAGTTGCCCACCCACCCACCCAAGTGTTTGTTATCAAAAGATATATTAACAAACACTTAGGAAGGTATAAGTACAATTTTAGTTAAAACTATTGATCGTCATTATGCTCTGGAGTTACCTCCTCGAGTGTTTGAAAACTAATCTTTTGATAACAAACTTTCGGGCGGGTGGGTGGGCAACTCTAATCAAAACTATTGACCGTCATCATGCTCTGGAGTTGCCCACCCACCCACCCAAGTGTTTGTTATCAGAAGATTTATTAAGAAGCACTCAGGAAAGTGGAAGAACAATTTTAGTTAAAACTATTGATCGTCATTATGCTCTGGAGTTACCTCCTCGAGTGTTTGTAAACTAATCTTTTGATAACAAACTTTCGGGCGGGTGGGTGGGCAACTCTTATCAAAACTAATGACCGACATTATGCTCTGGAGTTGCCCACCCACCCACCCACCCAAGTGTTTGTTATCAAAAGATTTTTCAACAAGCACTCAGGAAGGTGGAAGTACAATTTTAGTTAAAACTATTGATCGTCATTATGCTCTGGAGTTACCTCCTCGAGTGTTTGTAAACTAATCTTTTGATAACAAACTTTCGGGCGGGTGGGTAGGCAACTCTAATCAAAACTATTGACCGTCATCATGCTCTGGAGTTGCCCACCCACCCACCCAAGTGTTTGTTATCAGAAGATTTATTAAGAAGCACTCAGGAAAGTGGAAGAACAATTTTAGTTAAAACTATTGATTGTCATTATGCTCTGGAGTTACCTTCTCGAGTGTTTGTAAACAAATCTTTTGATAACAAACTTTCGGGCAGGTGGGTGGGCAACTCTAATCACAACTATTGACCGTCATCATGCTCTGGAGTTGCCCACCCACCCACCCAAGTGTTTGTTATCAGAAGATTTATTAAGAAGCACTCAGGAAAATGGAAGAACAATTTTAGTTAAAACTATTGATCGTCATTATGCTCTGGAGTTACCTCCTCGAGTGTTTGTAAACTAATCTTTTGATAACAAACTTTCGGGCGGGTGGGTGGGCAACTCTTTTCAAAACTATTAATCGTCATCATGCTCTGGAGTTGCCTACCCACCCGCCCAAGTGCTAGTTATCAAAAGATTTTTCAACAAAAACTCAGGAAGGTGGAAGTATAATTTTAGTTAAAACTTTTGATCGTCATTATGCTCTGGAGTTATCTCCTCGAAAGTTTGTAAACTAATCTTTTGATAACAAACTTTTGGGCGGGTGGGTAGGCAACTCTAATCAAAACTATTGACCGTCATCATGCTCTGGAGTTGCCCACCCACCCACCCAAGTGTTTGTTATCAAAAGATATATTAACAAACACTTAGGAAGGTATAAGTACAATTTTAGTTAAAACTATTCATCTTTGGCAAAGTTGTTAATTAAAGCAATTGGACGATAGTTTGATATGTCTTCTTTGTTTCCTTTTTTAAAAATTGGGCTGATACGGGCAATTTTTAATAGTTTTGGAATAGTTGAAGTTTTTAATATTAAGTTAAACAAATAATGCAGTGGATTGGCTAAGACAGTAGCGCAGTCTTTGACTAAGAAAGATGGAATTCCATCAGGACCTGACGTGTATTTTGCTTTTAGACGTTTAGAAGCTTGCACAACTTCATCAGATGATATGGATTTAATTCTAAATGGAATAGTATTATTGACGGAATTAGAATTTGATGGAAGATTTGAAGTTTTGTAAACACTACTAAAAGAATTTGCAAATGAGTTTACGATTACGATCTTGTTGGTTTGACGTCATAATTCCATTATGAATCATAAATGATGGAATTCTTGAACTGTTTTTCAAGCAATTAATGTATGACCAAAATTAGTTTGGATCGTTTTTTAATTTTGCTTCAGCTGCAGTAGTAAACAATAAAATACAGCGTTTTGTTTCTCCTCGAAGGTTGAAATACTTTTGCCGATAATAATTGGTTTTATGTTGACTATATAACTTGTGGTAACGCTTTTTTTTGCCAAGAAGTTTGCATAAATCAGTGCTGAACCACCGAGGATATCTAGACGACGATTTACGTGGAATTGACTTTGGACCATGTCTGTCCAATATTTTTGATATTGTTTGGTAAATCTTATCACAGCATACGTCAACATCTGTCTCAGCATACACTAATGACCAATCAGTGTCAAGAAAAGCAGTGTACAAGTTAGCTTTTTTAAAACAATATTTGTATGTCTGTTGTGGACAAAAAAAAAAGTCTTAAAAGTTTTAAACCAAAAAATAGAAATACTCTCAGATTTTTAAAAATTGCAAATTAGGGAATAGAACAATTTTTTTAACAAATTAACCAGTGGCGGCTCGTCAAACTTGCAAATGTTGTTAAAAAGTCTTAAAGTATTAAACCAAAAAATAGAAGAATTCAGATTTTTAAAAATTGCAAATTGGAAAATTGAAGAATGGAATTTAAGAATTAAACAACAATTTCTTTGACAAATTAACCAGTGGCGGCTCGTCAAACTTAAAAATTTTATTAAAAAGTCTTAAAGTTTTAAACCAAAGAATAGAAATAATTAGCTTTTTAAAAATTGCAAATTAATAAACTGGGAATATAATTTAAGAATTAAACAACAATTTCTTTAACAAATTGTTCAGTGGCGGCTCGTCAAACTTGCAAAATTAGTTAAAAAGTTTTAAACTAAAAAATAGAAGTTCTCAGATTTTTAAAAATTGCAAATTGGAAAACTAGGTAATAGAGTTTAAAAACTAAACAACAATTTTTTTAAAAAATTAACCAGTGGCAGCTTGTCAAAATTGCAAATTTTGCTATTTTTATAAAAAAAGGTTTTATACGCCAAAAAATTTAGTCTGAATGTTTAATATTAATTGTTCAGATTTTGCCAAAACGTAGCTAAAGATACAGTTGTAATTTTCAACAAATAAACCAGTGGCAGCTTGTTAAAATTGCTATTTGCTTTCCAATTTTTATTAAAAAGTTGTTTTACGCCAAAGAATAGAAATAGTCTGGGTATATTTTTATAAGATTTGACCAAAATGAGGCATAAAGATGTAGCTACTAACTCTTTAACAAATTGACCAGTGGCGGCTCGTCAAAGTTGCAAATTTTGAAATTTTTCTTAAAAAGTTTGTTTTACATTAAAGAATAGTAGTTCGCGTGAGTTTAATATTAAACGTTGAGATTTAGCCAAGTTGTAGTTAAAGGATGCAACTATAATCGTTCATCTCCTTATAATTAAATTTTAAGATTTTTTTAACATCATTTTCTAAAAGTAACTTGGGGTCCACTAGCCAGCATTTGAAACAGAAAATTTATAAATTTAATTAAAAAAAGATTGTAGAGTGTTATAGGCAAATTTTGTTTTTCTTTGCTTTTTTGTTTTTTAGCAGTGGCGTCCGAAAAACAGACCAAAAACGCATTTTTTTAAGAATGCGCCTTTGCGCAATAAAAAGACGCACGCCACTGTGTTTTAATTTAAATAATCAATTTATTGAAGGAGTACAAATTACTTTTTAAATAATTTAGGACATCTCTACAAATAAACCAGTGGCAGCTTGTTAAAATTGTTAATTTTACAATTTCTGTTAAAAAACTGGTTAAGCCAAAGAATAGAAGTGCCTAGAAGGTTAAAATTGAAAATTAAAATTTAGCCAAGATGTAGCTAAAGAATGCAACTACAATTGTTCATTACTTCATGATTGAATTTCAAGTGTAAACTCAACAAAAGATCTTTTTAATGCCATTTTCTAAAATCAGACTTTACTAAGATCAAGAGGCCCACTAGTCAAAAGTTGCGACAAAAACTTTAAAGTGCGATAAAAAAAATTGCGTTTTCTTAGCTTTTTTAGTTTTTTTTGCAGTGGCGTCCCAATACTGAACAAAAACGCATTTTTTAGAATGCGCCCGACTTAATAAAAACACGTACGCCACTGTGTTTAAACTTAAATAATAGATGTTTTAAAAGTGTACAATTTATTTATTAGGACATCTCTCTAAATAAACCAGTGACAGCTTGTCAAAATCGTAAATTTTGCAAAAGTTGTTGTATGCCAAAGCATAGAAGTGCTCAGTGGTTTAGTATTGAAGGTTGAGATTTGGCCAAAATATAGCTAAAGGATGAAGCTACAATTGCTCATCAACTTACAATTGAATTTTAAATTAACCTAATCAAACCTAACCTCATTTTACTTAGATCTAGGCGTCCATTAACCAACATTTGGGACAAAATGTTTATGAATTTGATTGAAAGAAGATTATAGAAAAAAATAAAATATATACCTCAATTAAATTATACCTAAAACTATCAAAAACATCATCAAACCTTTAAAGTGTTTAACTTTAACTGTATCAAGTTATGCTAAACATATAATGTTAAAAGCGATTGTTGAATTCTACCGGATTGCAATAAGATTGCAGATTTTTACAATCCGAATTCAATATATCTAACATGAAAAGAAATTGTATTGAAATAGATCAAGGCTCGACATACCAAGCATCTCATCAATTGATTTGATAAAAAATTTCAATAATGTTTTATTCCAATTGTAAATTTGCACATTAACTATTTATTTAAATATTAATTAACAAGTCAATATGTATGTAATAAGAGATTACAAACTGAATTGATTTTAAAGCTGCAATAACAAAAGCATCCAATCACTTCACAAATTATTAGAAATCAATCATAATTGCACAATTTAAAGTAATCAAATGCATCCCGCAATAGTTTGCGTGTGAATTGAATTAAACGCAGCACTCAACTGGCCTCTTCTCAGTCTTCTCTTTGCCGACAAATACACAAGGTGATTAAGTTATCACCAAATAAAAAATTCAATGCAAATATTCTTATTTCGCAAAAAAAATGTTTTCGTTTACTTTAACATTTATTTGAAATCCATCGTAATTGAATAATTTATCAATATTATTATTGGAATGAGAAAATAGAATTTAAAATAAAATAAAATGTTTTAAAAATAATCAATTTTGTACATCTACTTGCAAATTAATTAATTCCTTTGGCCCCTTAGGTAGTTTTCCTTCACTACAATTCCACAAATCAATCATTATCCATCTAAACTTTCCTATAAATTTTCTATTGAATCTAATATACATTGATGAGCCCTGATATAGGTTGACATTTTAAATAAAAATAAACGTCACGAATTGTTAACCTTGACGAATCGTAGCGATCTTTAGTATTCCAGATGGAGATCAATCCGCACTTAATTCACGCGGTCTTAGCTTTCAACGTTCTGGGAATTGTTCAGCAGTTTGAGTGGAAAGTTTTAAGTAGCAAGACCTAAAATCCTAATGCATATTTATGTTTTTGTAAATACGCTTCGCGAACAGTATGAGAGAACGAAACAATTCAAGAATTTAAATAAGTTTTATTGCATATATTTTAGTATAAATTGTTTTTATTTATTTTTTAAAAAATTATTAAAGAAATACAACAATTTTGTATTTGGTATTAAATCTGATGACAAAAGTAATGAATGTTGGTTTCAAAATTACGATTAACGAATTCAGATTTGAATAAAAATAGATTTTGCCATTATTCCTTCGAGTTTTGGGGAATTTGATTAAAGTAAATATAAAAGATACAATGGAGTCGTATATTTTGAGCCGACATGTAATCCAGGATTGAATCGATTCTAGATATATTAAATTGGTTGAGGCTTGATCTATTTCAGTACATTTTGTGTTCATGCTTTCAGATATATTGGATTGGGATTCTAATAATTTGCAGTTTCAATGCAATCAAATTTTGTGCTTTTCATTTCAACAATTAATATCATGAAATTAGTTTTAAATTTATATTATAGAAAAAGTGTAGGAGTTATATCTTTTGACTTGTTAACTTGATATTCTTGTCAACTGTCAATTCAGCAAAGCAAATTTGTGATAAAAAACATGGAAATTGTTTTATGATTATGATAAATTGCACACAAAAAAAGTTGACTGTGAAGCAGTTTATTTATCAAACTTTTTCAAAATTTGACAGTTGTTTTGTCAAACATGTACAATATATTTTTTAAGAAACAAATGTACAGTTCATGTCAGATAGTTATTCGCTTTGTCAGACAGTTAAAAATTAATTTGAAAACTGTCAGTTTGAACAACAGATTTGTTGAGAAACAAGTTGACAAACAGTTATATGCTTTCTCAGTTGAAAATAAATTTGTCAAAACTCACCGTAATTTGTTTGAATTATCACATACATCTTTTAAAAGTCATTGCCGTAAAAGTTTCAAAACTTAGTTGTTGCTCACCCACCTAAGTGTTTGTTGTCAAAAAGTTAGATGTGATGGATCTAACTTTTTGACTCTCTCTCAATTTTAAAACAAATAACATCGGCAAAAGTTTATTTTTAATAGTTTATAGCTGTATTTTAGTATTTTGCAGTCTTTGAGTTTTGTGTCCGAATTTTAGTGTTTTTAACATTCAATGGCCGGATATTGCATGCGTTTTTAATGTTCTGTGGGCGGATTTTAATGTTTTTGTCATTTTATAACCGGGTTTATTGTTTCTTTACAATTTTGGCCGGATTTTGTATGCGATTTTTATGTTTTGTGGCCGGATTTAAATGTTTTTGATCTTATAGTCGGATTTATTGTTTCTTTACAATTTTGGTGTTTTTGTACGCAATTCTTAGGTTTTAGTGTTTTTGACATTTTATAGCCGGATTTTGTATGTGAGTCTTAAGTTTTGTGGCCGGATTTTAATGTTTTTGACATTTTATAACCGGATTTATTGTTTCTTTACAATTTTGTTATTTTTGTATGTGAGTCTTAAGTTTTGTGGCCGGATTTTAATGTTTCTTACATTTTATGGCCAGATTTTGTGTGCGTTTCTTATGTTTTACGGCCGGGTTTTAATGTTTTTGACTTTTTATAGCCGTATTTATTGTTTTTTTTACAATTATTGTACGCGAATCTTCAGTTTTGTGGCCGGATTTTAGTGTTTTTGACATTTTATAACCGGATTTATTGTTTCTATACAAGTTTGGTATTTTTGTACGCGGTTCTTAAGTTTTGTAGCTAGGTTTGAATGTTTTTGACATTTTATGGCCGGATTTTGTATGCGTTTCTTATGTTTTGTGGTCGGATTTTAATGTTTCTGATTTATTATAACCGGATTTATTGTTTTTTACAGTTTTGGTATTTTTGTAACCGGATTTTAGTGTTTTCAACATTTTTTGGCCGGATTTTGTAAGCGTTTCTTTTGTTTTGTGGCCGGATTTTAATGTTTATGACATTTTACAGCCGGATTTATAGTTTTTTTGCAATTTTTGGTGTTTTTTACGTGATTTTTAATTTTTGTGGCCGGATTTTAGTGTTTTTGATTTTTTATGGCCGGATTTTGTATGCGTTTCTTATGTTTTGTGGTCGGGTTTTAATGTTTCTGGCTTTATATAACCGGATTTATAGTTTTTTACAGTTTTGGTATTTTTGTAGCCGGATTTTAGTGTTTTCAACGTTTTATGGCCGGATTTTGTAAGCGTTTATTATGTTTTCTGGCCGGATTTTAATGTATATGACATTTTATAGCCGGATTTATAGTTTTTTTTGCAATGTTTGGTATTTTTTACGTGATTTTTAATTTTTGTAGCCGGATTTTAGTGTTTTTGATATTTTATGGCCGGATTTTGTAAGGGTGTATTATGTTTTGTAGCCGGATTTTAATGTTTACAACATTTTATAGCCAAATTTATAGTTTTTTTGCAATGTTTGGTATTTTTTACATGATTTTTAATTTTTGTGGCCGGATTTTAGTGTTTTTGATATTTGATGGCCGGATTTTGTAAGCGTTTATTATGTTTTGTGGCCGGATTTTAATGTTTACGACATTTTATAGCCAAATTTTTTGTTTTTTTTGCAATTTTTGGTATTTTTTACGTAATTCTTAAGTTTTGTGGCCGGATTTTAGTGTTTTTGATGTTTTATGGCCGGATTTTGTAAACGTTTTTTATGTTTTGTAGCCGGATGTTAATGTTTTTGACATTTTATTGCCGGATTAATTGGTTTTTTTTTACAGTTTTAGTATTTTTTTATTTGATTTATGAGTTTTGTGGCTGGATTTTAGTACTTTTAAAATTTTATGGCCAGATTTTGTATGCGTTTCTTATATTTTGTGGCCGAATTTTAATGTTTTTGACATTTTATAACCGGATTTATTGTTTCTTTACAATTTTGGTACTTTTCTACACGATTCTTAAGTTTTGTGGCCGAATTTTAATGTTTTTGATATTCTGTGGCCGGATTTTCTACATTTTTACAGTTTTTGATTTTTTTTTTTAATTTTTGATATATTTTATGGCTAAATTTTAATATTTTAGCTGGATTTTAGTATTTTTTACGTAATTCTCAAATTTTGTGGCCGGACTTTATTGATCTAACATTTTTTTTTTATTTTTGATTTTTTTGACCAAATTTTTAACATTTTTTGATTCAATTTGGTTATTAGTAAGAAAAAAGTTTTTTAAAAGTTTATTTTCACATGTGACGGCAATTGTGGGCATCAAACTTTGTTATGTTGGCTTCACCACGAGACAAGCGAAAAATATCGAGTTGCTTCGTCAAATTGACAGCTTATATGACAGATTTATGTAACAATTGCTAGAATTAAAATGTTTTAACAAAGAAATGAAGTAATTGAATTCGCAAGAAATGCAACTTCTAAACTTTTGATTGTGTTTGTAATCAGTTTAAAACTTATCACATTTGGAGAAACAATTACGTTTATTTTATACCTTAATATATGTTATTTATTAAAACTTTACAATTTTATATTTATATCATGTCAACGACAAAGTTTTATTTAATTCAATTTGCATTGCGACCTTTGATGAGCGTGTATCTCTATAGTTAGTGAAATCTTCTTTGGCTTCAGATTTAAACAAAGGCGTAATATAGCTTTGTTTCCATATTTAAGAAAATTTAGTTTTATTTAAAAAAGCATTGAAAAGTAAGTGCAGTGGCTTTGCAATAGAATAAATGCACTTTTTAACAGTAAAAAAGGAATGCCGTCGGGTCCAACGCTTAAATTACATTTAAGGTTTTCAGTTTCCTTAAAAACTTCACACAAACCAAAAACAAATTTTAAATGAATTACGTTATTATTAAATTTAAACAATAGAGTTAGATGGGTTTTGGTAGCATAGACTAAAAAAAATAATCTGCAAAACTATTGACAAAATTTTATTTTTTATCAAATTGACAGTTGACATATGGGCAAGTTCATTTCAAACGAACCAGAGCGGGGGGAGGGGGGGGTCGAAAAACTTTTTTTAGTTTTTTTTTTATTCATGAGGGTATGAAAGAATTTAAAAAAAATTCTAGGATTTTATTTAGTTTTTTGTCGTTTCTTAACTTATACTTTGAAAAATCGTATTTTTTTATTATAAACCACAATTTTAACTAAAAAAAAAGCATTTCAAGTCTATATACCCTGTCTATAAGCCGGAAAAGCCATTAAACCAATTTTTTTTTGACGTATATTGATGTAAATTAGTTAGAAAATATAAATTTGTTTTGTGTATTTAGGTTTTTAAGATCTTTCAAAAAATCTGTAAAAGTAGGCCTATTTTTCAACATAAAACTCATACAAATACACGTTTAATCGCGCTCAGAGGAACAATACACCAAATATTATTAAAGTTAGTTCCTCTGAAAGCTGCTAAATGTGTTTTTGTAAGAGTTTATGTTAAAAAATATACCTATTTTTGCAATTTTTTTGAGTTTTAGATCCCTAAAACCTAAATACACAAAACATATTTATATTTTCTAAATACGCTCACAAGTTTTAGCTCTCTATCTCAACTTTGTGACTACTAATATCAACATAAAAGAAAATAATATAGCTTTTAGATAACAAACACTCGGGCGGGTGAACTGTAAACAGGATTTATTAAATTCCCCCTCCCACTGCCCATTAAAGATATTGTTAATGCCAAATTTATGCCCTCATCTGTAAATAAGATTTTTGAACAGTTTTAGGTGAAGGATGTAAACTTTATAATTAAACTAGATTTATAATGCGCTCAGATGGCATCTCTTATGCGCCGCAATTTTTTTTTATTGTTTATTTGTAAATATAATTTTTAAACACATTTTATCTATTAAATTGGCTTTTTCGCAAAATTAATGCGCTTTTTTGCTTTGCAGACAAACTTATATGTTTTGAACAGTTTTACGTGAAAAGCAACTTAATGATTATATTTACATTGGCCACCACACAAAAAAAAATAATAATTTAAAAATATCATAATAATGTGCTTGATATGCATCACAAAAATTATTTTATGCGCTCAATTGTAAATATAATTTTCAGTTAAATGTGAGGAAGAGGGCATTTTAGGTAAGAAAAGATGGCAACTTTATAGTTAATTATTAAGATACTTGTCCATCAACAAAAAATAATTTAAAAACTATATTTACATCTAAGACTGAATAAAAATTATATTTACAGATAAACCCATACCACATAAGAGACCTAGTAATGTAGCTAAGAACAAAAGTGCAAAATTCTATTCATAGACTGTCAAACATAACAAAATCCGGCCATAAAGTACAAACATATTTTCAGAAAATACCGTAATTTACAATAAAGACAAAATTTGATCATAAAATATTAAAATATTTTTAGAAAAAACCAAAACCCGGTTAAAAACGACTAAAAAGTGCAACATTTTGTTTATAAAACGCAAAAATAGCAAAATTAATTTTTGAAATTTTAAACAATTTTTAAAAATCACTACAATCCGGCCATAAACTATTAAAAACTTGTACATATTTTCATAAAATCTTAAAAAATAGCAAAATCCAGCTATAAAATACCAGAAACTCTTTTAAAGATATATCAAATTAGCAAAATATAATCATAAAATCATCATCAATATCAAAATATTGTCTAAACGCACCAAAATCCGGCCATAAATTGGTGATAAGTGCAATTTTTCTATCATAAATTTGCAAAAATAGCATAATCCGCTCATAAAACATAAAAATGTTGTCAAAAAGCATCAAAATTAAGTTAATTATTAAAAAATGCAAAATTCTACTTATAAAAACTAGTCAAAAATAGTTAAATCCGGTAATAAAACATTAAAATATTTTTATATAAAATTAAAACTTGGCTAAAATCGGTTGAAGAATCAAAAAACTTTTTTTATAAAATGTTAAAAATAATAAATTCCGGCCTTGAAACATAATTGTCAAAAAATTGGCTATAATAATAATAATTTTTTTTATAAAATTCCAAAAATAGTAAAATCCGGCTATATTACTGTCAGAAAGATTCAAAATCCAATCATAAACTATCAAAAAATATACAATTCTATTAATAAAATGTCAAAACAGCAAAAGTCCAGTCGCAAAGTTTAAAAACATTGTCAAAAAGTAGCAAATTTTACCAAAACAAAAAGCAAAATATTGTAAAAAAGAATTAAAATCCGGTCATAAACTGTTATAAACGTCGGATTCTGTACTTTTAGAACCGGATTTGTATCATAAAAGCCGGATTTGTTGTTTTTATTAATGTTTAATTTTTAATATTAATGCATTTTTTCCATTATTAAATCATATTTTCTTCTTTATTTCGCGATTTACAGCTATTTTACATTGCCCCAGAAGTCTTACGACTTGTATGAAGGGGGTTGATGGGACCAACGGCTTATTAGGTGACTTCCGAATCACCCCGGTGGATAAAGAGCAAAGTTATTATTTTAGTCATATTCGGGGATCGAACCCCGGACTGTTAGCGTGCTACGCTAATGCTCTATAACTAAGCCATCTCACCGTTTAATTTACATCTTAATAACCGGAATTTTTACATTTAAAACCCAATTTCTTATATTTATAACAAAAATCTTGTTTTGTCTTGTACTCCAGAACATTAGTACCGAAGAATGGTATCACGAAATTAAATGTATCTCTTCTCTGCAAGCTTCAAAAGTCTCTAGACCAAAGGAAGTGATGATGATATCCAATCAGTTAACGGCAAACACTTGGGTGGGTGGTTGAGTCACTCCAAAACATGAGTACGGATGAATACTTAAAACTGGGGTTCCCGCCCAAGTGTTAGTTATCAAAAAATTGAAAATTTCTTTTCTTAGCAAGCGTTAAAAGTCTTAATACAAAAAAAAGGTGATGGTGACATTGAATTCCTTGACGGCGAACATTTGGGCGGATGGGTGGGCCACTCCAAAACATAAATTAAGGTTCCCGCTCACCCGCCTAAATGTTCAGGCTCTTAAAGCGTTCTCGCATAAAGCAATAATGGCGCTCACCAACATTGCTAACGCAATTCTTCAAACTGGGCATTTTCCTTCAGATTGGAAAAGCTCTTTGGAAATTAATATTCCAAAGCCAGGTAAAGACCGTACGTTTCCTCAAAACTACCGGCCCATCAGTTTTCTCAGCACAATAAGCAAGGTTATTGAGAGGGTGGTCTTGGAGAGACTCCAGGACCACACCGAATTGATCAACATTCTTCCCCGTCACCAGCACGGGTTCAGATGGGGGCACTCGTCAGTTCATCAACTAAACCGCGTGACGGACCTTATAGTTGAGGGTTTTAGAGTCAAAAAGGTCACAGTGGTGGTCTTTTTCGACGTCGACAAAGCCTTCGACAAGGTCTGGCACGAGGGACTTATCTTTAAATTGCATAGAACTAATTATCCTCCTCGACTTGTAAGGTTGATAGCCTCATTTCTAGACAGCAGAACTTTGAAAGTTAAGCTGGGTAATCACATACCTACCCCTCGGGAGATAACTGCAGAAGTTCCTCCAGGCACCATTCTTTCTCCGCTGATGCTTAACCTATACGTGGCCGACATGCCTTCGGGATGTAGACACGGGGTCAAAATGGCACAATTCGCCCATGATACGGCTTTTCTATACTCTTCCAGGTCGCTCAAGATGGTCACTTTGAGGCTTCAAAGGGCCTCCAAGAATGGTTGGACAAGTGGCAAGTCACTATTAACCCAGAAAAAAGCAAAGCTGTACTCTTCACAAAGCGGCAAATCGAACCCGACAAAAACGTCTTTCTTAACGGCGTCCCTATACCGTGGTCCAATTCTGCCAAGTATCTGGGGGTTAATCTTGACAAGGGACTCACGTACAATCTCCACGTGCAGTCCGTTCTTGATAAAGCCAAAATGGCTAAAAACGCTCTTACTTCGATGATGCGTCGGAATAGCGGTCTGTCGACCCGGAATCGAACCCGGTTCTAGACGTCTATCAATAGACCCATCCTAACTTACGCGTCTCCAGTATGGGGAACAGCAGCTAACTGTCATCTCAATAAGTTAGAAAGTTTCCAAAACAATACTCTGAGGGAGTTCCACAGGGCTCCGTGGTTTGTTCGAAACAGAAAGATTCGGGCAGACCTAGGACTACCCCCGATACGTCAACACATCGAAGCTTTGATCGCAAAGTACTTCAAAAATCTCGCAAATCATTCCAACCCTGATCTGGCCCGACTTGCCGAGCCGGACAGGGAGAACTTTTTCTATAAGAGACCGGTAAACCAAGTAGCCGCACCCTAACTTTACTAACCCACTAACAATCCTAAACCAATAGCGCACAAGCGTATAGGGCGTAACCTAACCATCTCCACACTACTAATCTCCAAAAGGAAGGTACATGAGCCGTAAGGTCTCAAACTTCCGTAGGCACTCATATTGGGCGGTTTTTAGTCGGTAGGCATTTCAAGCTGAGAGGAAATGAATCCGACACTTTGCCAGTCTTTAGAAAATTTAACCGCTTAGCCTAAAAAAAAAAAAACACGTCTAAATGTTAGTTATTAAGAAATTAAAAAAATTTCTTCTTTGCAAGCGTTTAAAATCTTAATATCAAAGGAGGTGATGGTAATAGTAAAGTCATTGATGACACTAGGGTGGGTGGGTGGGTCACTCTAGAACATAAGTACGGACAGACGGTTTAAACTGGGGTTGCCGTTTACCCGCCCAAACGTTAGTTATCAAAAAAAATAAAAGTTTCTTTTTTCTGCAAACGTAAAAACTTTTAATATCAAACAAAGTGATGATGACATTGAATTTTTTTAAGGTTACTCCAAAACATAAGTACGGACCAAGCGTTTAAACTAGGGTTCCCGCCCACCCGCTCAAGTGTTTGTTACAAAAAAATTGAATGTTTTTCTTCTCTGCATCGTTAAAAAGATTAATATCAAAGGAGGTGGTAGTGACATTGAATTCTTTAATGACGGACACTTGAGCGGGTGAGTGGTTCTTTCCAAAACTTAAGTATGGTCAAATGGTTTAAACTGTAGATTCCGTCCACCCACCCAAGTGTTACTGATCAGTAATTTAAAATTTGTCTTCTCTGCAAGCGTTAAAAGTTTTAATATCAAAGAAGGTGATGGTGACATTAAATTCATTAATAGTGGACACTTGGGCGGGTAGGTGGGTCACTCAAGAACATTAATACGGACAAATGGATTAAATTGGGATTCCCGCCCACCCGCCCAAGCGTTAGTTATCAAGAAGTTAGAAATTTTTCTTTTCTGCAATCGTTAAAAGTCTTTATATCAAAGGAGATAATGGTGATATTCAATCCGTTGTTGGTAAACACTTGATGATTCACTCTAGAACATGAGTACAAAAAAAAAGTTTAAACTGGGGTTTTCGCCTACCCACCCAAGTGTTACCGATCAAGAGTTAAAAACTTGTTGTTTCTGAAAGCGTTAGAAGTCTTAATATTAAAAGAGGTAATGGTGCCATTGAAGTCATTTATAAAGAACATTTGGGTGGGTAGGTGGGTCACTCTAGAACATAAGTACAAATCGACGGTTTAAATTGGGTTCCCGTCCACCCGTCCAAGTGTTTGTGATCAAGATATTAAAAGATTCTCTTCTCTGCAAACGTTAAAAATCTTAATATCAAAGAAAGTGATGGTGATATTAAATTCCTTGATGGCGGACACTTGGGCGGGTGGGTGGGTCACTCTAGAACATGAATACGGACCGACAATATAAACTGGGGTTCCTGCCCACCCGCCCAAGTATTAGTTAAAGAAAAAAATAAAACATTTTCTTTTCTGCAAGCGATAAAAATCTTAATATCAAAAGAGGGGATGGTAACATTAAATTCTTTAATGGCGGACATTTGGACGGGTGGTTAGGCTACTCCAAAACATTAGTACAAATTGAAAATTTCAACTGGGGTTCTCGTCCACCCGCCCAAGTGTTAGTTATCAAAAAAATAAAAGTTTTTTCTTTTCTGCAAGCGTTAAAAGTCTTAATATCAAAGGAGGTGATGGTGACATTGAGTCATTGATGTCGGTCACTTGGGTGGGTGGCTGAGCACTTTAAAACATGAGTACAGACAAATAATTTAAACTGGGGTTCCCGCCCACCCGCCCAAGTGTTACTGGTCAAGAAATTAAAAATGTCTCTTCTTTGCAAGCGTTAAAATCTTAATATCAAAGAAGGTGATGGTGACATTAATTTTCTTGATGGCGGACAATTGGGCGGGTGGGTGGGCCACTCCAAAACATAAGTACGGATTGATAATTTGAACTGGAGTTTCCGCCCACCCGCCCAATTGTTAGTAATCACAAAAATAAAAGTTTTTCTTCTCTGCAACCGTTAAAAGTCTTAATATCAAAAGAGGTGATAGTAACATTAAATTTTTTGATGGCGGAAACTTAGGTGGGTGGGTGGAACACTCTAAAACATAAGTACGAACTGATAGTTGAAACTGAGTTTTCCGTCCAACTGTTAACTATCAAAAAAATAAAAAAAAATTCTTCTCTGCAAGCGTTAAAGTCAAAGAAGGTGATGGTGACATTAATTTCCTTGATAGCGCACAATTGGGTAGGTGGATGGGTCACTCTAGAACATAAGTACGGACCGACAATATAAACTGGGGTTCCTGCCCACCCGCCCAAAAGTTAGTTATCAAAAAAATTTAAAAAAATCTTCTATGCAAGCGTTAAAAGTCTTAATATCAAAAGAGAGGATGGTGACATTAAATTCTTTGATGGCGGACACTTGGGCGGGTGGGCGGGCTACTCCAAAACATAAGTACAAATTGATAATTTGAACTGGGGTTCCCGTCCACTCGCCCAAGTGATAGTTATCAAAAAAATTTAAAAAAATCTTTTCTGCAAGCGTTAAAAGTCTTAATATCAAAAGAGGTAATGGTGACATTGAGTCATTGATGACGGTCACTTGGGTAGGTGGTTGGTTCACTCTAAAACATGAGTATAGACGGATAATTTAAACTGAAGTTCTCGCCCACCCACCCAAATGTTCTAGGATTAAGAAATTAAAAAAATCTCTTCTTTGCAAGCGTTAAAGTCTTAATATCAAAGAAGGTGATGGTGACATTAATTTTCTTGATGGCGGACAATTGGGCGGGTGGGTGGGTCACTCTAGAACATGGGTACGGACAGACAATATAAACTAGGGTTCCTGCTTACCCGCCCAAGTGTTAATTATCAACAAAAAAACATTTTCTTTTCTGCAAGCGTTAAAAGTCTTAATATCAAAAGAGGAGATGGTGACATTAAATTCTTTGATGGCGGACACTTGGGCGGGTGGTTGGGCTACTCCAAAACTTAAGTACAATTTGATAATTTGAACTGGGGTTCCCGTCCACCCGCCCAAGTGTCAAAAACAAGAGTACCGACAATATAAACTAGGTATCCTGGCAAATGCATCCAAGTTTTAGTTATCAAAAAAATTAAAAAAATTCTGCTCTGCAAGCGTTAAAAGTCTTAATATCAAAAGAGGTTATGGTGACATTAAATTCTTTAATAGTGGACACTTGGGCGGGTCGGTGGGTCACTCTAAAACATGAGTACAAACTGACATTATAAACTGGGGACCCTTGCAAACCCGCCCAAGTTTTAGTTATCAAAAAATTTAAAACATTAAATTCTATAATGGCAGACACTTGAGCGGGTGGTTGGGCCACTCCAAAACATAAGTACCAATTGATAATTTAAACTAGGGTTCCCGCCCACCCGCCCAATTGTTAATTATCAAAAAAATAAAAGATTCTCTTTTCTGCAACCGTTATAAGTCTTAATATCAAAAGAGGTGATAGTGACATTAAATTCTTTGATAGCGGACACTTGGGTAGGTGGGTGAGCCACTCTAAAACATAAGTACGGACTGATAATTGGAATTGAGTTTCCCGCCCAAGTGTTACTTATCAAAAAAATTAAAACTTCTCTTCTCTGCAAGCGCTAAAGTCTTAATATCAAAGAAGGTGATGGTGTTATTAATTTCCTTGATGGCGGACAATTGGGCGGGTGGGTGGGTCAATCTAGAACATGAGTACAAATCAACAATATAAACTGGAAATCCTGGCAAACCCGCCCAAATGTAAGTTATCAAAAAAATTTAGAAAAATTCTTCTCTGCAAGCGTTAAAAGTCTTGATATCAAAAGAGGTGATGGTGACATTAAATTATTTGATGGCGGACACTTGGGCGGGTGGGTGGGCCACTCCAAAACATAAGTACAAATTGATAATTTGAACTGGGGTTTCCGTCCACCCGCCCAAATGTTAGTTATCAAAAAAATATAAGTTTCTCTTATCTGCAAGTGTTAAAAGTCTTAATATCAAAAAAGGTGATATCACATTAAATTCTTTGATAGCGGACACTTAGGCGGGTAGGTGGGTCATTCCACAATATGACTACGGACGGATGGTTTAAACTGGGGTTCCCGACCACCCGCCCTAGTGTTAGTTATCAAAAAATTGAAAGTTTCTCTTCTCTGCAAGCATCAAAAGTCTTTATCTCAAAGGAGGTGATAATAATTTCCAATGCTTTGATGACGGACACTTAGACTTCTCTAAAATCTGAGTACGGACGGATGGTTTGAACTGGGGTTAAAGCCCACCTGCCCAAAATATAGTTATCAAAAAATTAGAAGTATTCTCTGTCAGCGTTAAAAAAAGTGCAAAATTGTGTTCATAAAATCTCAATAACAGCAAAAATGCTACATTCAAGTTATGAAATGTTAAAACCGGCAAAATTCTGTCAGAATCAATAAAATATTTTCAAAAATCTAGCCAAAAACGGTTTAAAAGTGCAAAATTCTGATTATAAAATGGTAGAATTGTAAATAAGAATTTAATAGATTGTCCTCAATTTATTTCCAGAAACAAATATTTACCGGCGTTTGAAGCAAACGCTTATTTGAACACAGAATAGTTTGCAAAACATTTTAAAGAAAGTTCACTATCTGCATCCTTATAATTTTAGTTAAAAAAGTAGGTAATGGGACAATTATGCTTGGGAACATTTTGGAGATTTTGTATCTTTTGGTAAACTATTTTAAATCACTTTGAAGCGTTATAAACTACATTGAAGCGGTATGAATCATTTAAAAAATTTTAAGCGGTTCAACGTAATTTATAAGTGGTTCAACATGCTTTAAAGTGGTTTAATGTAGTCTATCAAAAGAATAAAAAACGGTACCTAAAATTTTTCCAGGCCTAATAGTCCCATTACCTACTCAGGTCATCATTCGCAACGCCGTCCCTTTGTCAATTAAATCTAAGAAACAAATACTAATTTAGTTAAAAAAAAAATTCTTTAACAATTAAGTGCACTTCCGCTTAAATTGCCGTATTCAGGAAGTAGAAAATTTACATAATGTTCCTAAAAAAATAATTTATCCACAACAAACCATTGTTTGGTGCGGATCTTAGGCTGGTAAAGTGGTTGCACCATAATTTTTTCATGAACAACGCTAGCAATGTAGTATCTGTAAATTGTAAACGTTAGCGTAATATGATAACAAAGTTTTTATGAGCTGCATTGATTGCTATAAATTTAGAGAAAATGTAGTTTAAGTAGAACCTATTACCCTGCCCAAAAGACAATGCATTTGTTGCATGAAAAGTTCTTTGCAGTCAGCCGCGTTTATTGTAATTAAAAAAAATTGTTGACATAATGTATTATTGCCTTGTTATGACAACTACAAACCACCAAAGAAGACTTTGCTAAATAGCAACTTAAATCCTTAAATTTGTTATTGTATTCTTGTTGCAGTTTCTATCTAACAATAGAACTATTTGCTAACAATACAATTTTGCAATGCAGTTATTACAAATAACCACATAATAGTTTAAAATTAGCATCTATGCGTCAGTGGTTTGCTTTCACAATGCTTCCCAATCAACGTTAAAACTAATTTTGATAATTATACATTATCAAAAAATATAATTGATTAATATAAATATTTCAGCATTGACTTTTCCAACCTTTCATCAGTTCCTAAAACTTGAACAAAATTAAATATTCAAACAATATAAAACAAACACGAAACGTTTCATTGTATTTCTTCGTTAAAGAAAAACAAGGAGTAATAAAATGAAAATTTAATTTGCATTCCTGCCAACTTTTGCTGCAACATATTAAAAATTTAATTGGCTCTTATATATTTTACAGCCAATAAAAAATAATTACATAAATATTCGATTAAGTTCAGTTGAGAAATGAACAAAAATTAAAGTGATAACAAAGAAATCTCTATTTGAATTGCAAATATTGTGTAGCATCTTTTTATTGGTATCATCCGGTAAACAATGGATTCTAGTCTTTTGTTGTGAGCCAATATTTAAAGTATCGATTGTAACATATTTTCGGTGTTATTATGTTAATGATAGTTCGTAAGTGTATGTGATCATGACTTACAAGTCGAATAATTGTGAGGATTCATCCGAGGCCACTGTAATTTACACCATGCACACGATTTTTGTGAGTGCGTCTTGCGGCGCGTCGCTGCTAATTTTAGCGAGAAGTGCTTCACGGTTTCTGTGCTCGGCGGCGCCTCCACATGTAGGGAGCGGTGCCGTTTTTAACGCGCCGATTAATCGCGCCGTGTCCTGCACTACTGCTAGACACTGCAAACTGGTTCCTGCTGATGGTGCTCGCTCGCGGTGTTCCTGTTTAGCCTTCAGAGCGGGCTGCTGGAGGAGGCGCGCGCTGCCCCAGGACACGACTACACACAGAATTATTGATCCTCCAGCTGTGTCTCGCACAGCGAAAACATACGATCATTATTATACGCGTTTTTCACGCCGCGCGGATTTCCACGGCTATTTTTACAAGCGCGAGGGGGCATCCGACCACCATCACCACCGATGTCATTGTCCAGTTCTTGTTTTATTTTTCCAATCAACACATTTATTCAATTGGTTTTATTTACAGCTCACTACGAGATCCTCTCCCATTGTGCGGCCGCACCCGCTTTGTGCGATAGTGAAAGTGCTTGAAAATTAAATCAAAACATACAATTTTTCTATAAATAACGCTTTTCTAAATTAATATTGCAAACGGTTAGGTTAAGTGTAAGCATTACTTGTTAGCTTAAGTTTAGTTATTTGTTATTCATTCATTTTTCGCACTTCAATGCAATCGCATAACCTACAATATTTTGACATTTATACTGTCGCTATTATTGTGTCAAAGTACGCACCTAACCTAAAATTATTGACATTCTTTGCTTCACAAATAACAAATTTTCAACATATACTCACAAAAAATCTATCAATTGAAAGTTCCGTTAACAAAATTGAAACTCTGCTAAAATTAGCAACAATTTTGAGCTTTACTATACAATTTTGGATTCAGCACACAAATTAGTTTTGTTAATAAAATTGAGACTTTGCAACAGATTTGATTTTTGGTTTAAAATTTTGAAATCAAAATGCAAATTTTGATAATAAAATTGAGATTCTGTTTAAATTAGTAACAATTTGAAGTTTCAGTATAAAATTTTGAATGCAATACACACAAACTAGTTTAAAAAATTGTAAAAAACTTTAAAAAAAATATATTTTTTATTCAAATTAGCTTTAATTTTGGAACTTTTTTGACAATTTTAGAATACTTTTGACAGTTTTAAATTATATCAACAAACTTGAAAAAGATTTTTGGAAACTTGTTGACATTTTAAAACTTCTTTTTCATTTTTTTTTGTTAGTTTTGTAACATTTTTGACAGTTTTAGAATATGTGGCAATACTGAAATATTTTTGACAATTTTAAAAAATATCAACAAACTTGAGAAAACATTTTTGAACTTTTGATTATTGTGTTTTGAAAAAAATTTAAAAGTTCCAAGTTTTAAGTTTTTTTTTTGGCTATAACATCCCAAAAGTAAATACTTTTTGATTTATTGTGTTTTGAAAAAAAACTTTAAAATTCATAATTTATAGTTTTATTTTGGTCTTGACATTCTAAAGGTTACCTTTTGATTTATTGTGTTTTGAAAAAAAAATTCAATGTTCATAGTTTTTACTTTTTTTTTTGGTCTTGACGCTCCAAAGGTATATACCTTTTAATTTAAAAAAAAACAAAGTTTATAGTTTTTACTTTTTTGTTGGTCTTGACATTCCAAAGGCATATACATTTTAATTTAAAAAAAAATAATCAATGTTTATAGTTTTTACTTTTTTGTTGGACTTGACATTCCAAAAGTATAGACTTTTTGATTTATTATGTTTTTAAAAAATATTTCAAAGTTCATAGTTTTTACTTTTTTTTTGTCTTGACATTCCAACGGTATATACCTTTTAATTTAAAAAAAAATAAAGTTATAGTTTTTACTTTTTTGTTGGTCTTGACATTCCAAAGGCATATACATTTTAATTTAAAAAAAAATAATCAATGTTTATAGTTTTTACTTTTTTGTTGGACTTGACATTCCAAAAGTATAGACTTTTTGATTTATTATGTTTTTAAAAAATATTTCAAAGTTCATAGTTTTTACTTTTTTTTTGGTCTTGACATTTGAAAGTTATATACCTTTTAATATAAAAAAAATTCAAAGTTTATAGTTTTTACTTTTTTTTTATTCTTGACATTCCAAAGGTATATTACCTTTTAATTTGAAAAAAAAAAATTCAAAGTTCATGGTTTTTACTTTTTTTTTGGTCTTGACATTCCAAAGGTATTTTGATTTAATATGTTTTGAAAAAAACATTTTAAAGTTTTTTTTTTTTTTTTTTGGTTTTGACATTCCAAAGGTATATACCAATTAACACCCTGTTGATTAATTGGCGGACTAACGCCAGGTAACTTTGTAAACCGTGCCAAAAGAAAACAAAAATCTTAATTCCAAAATGCTGAAAAACTCTTTGTTTGGGCTCACGAGATCCTCAAAGTTTTGTTTGTTTGTTGGCAACGTAGCAAAATTTCTATTTCTAAATTCAAACTTATAATGTAGGCAACTTAATATACACATTAAATGTTATTATTTATTATAAACTACAAATGTTTAAACTGGCCACCGTTTACTTCTAAACACTTTACGTATTGATATCAAATTCATGACATTCTCAAGCATCACCGTATATGCGTAATATGCATATTCATTCAAAGTAAAAGTCATAATAAAATAGAAATATCAACTGACATTCATTGCATCACCTAAATTATAATTTGAATTTTATTACAAAATTTGCTACGTTGCCAAAGGTATTTTTAATTTAAATTTGATTCATTTTTGGAAAGTAATTTGCACATTTTTCAATATTTTTTATTATTAATTTTTAATAAACCTCGTAACTTTTATTATACTAAAAAGGTACGCAAATTCGTACATAAAATACGCAATTAAAACAATATTTGTACTGACAAAATTGAAACTTCGAGGACCTCGTGAGGCCAAACGAAGAATTATTGAACCGTATCGTATCGTGTCGTGTCGTGTCGTACCGAAATAAATAAATTATTAGTGTTATCTCTCTAAATACAGTGCAGTAGATATAACAAACAGTACCTCAGGCTCCTGGACAGTCCGATTTCCGTAAGGAGGGCATCGGGTGAGCGAATTAAATAAATTAAAATAAATAAATTAATATAGGTTAGAATCTCTACTCTACATAAACAATAAAGATATTCAATCATCTTCTCTTCGCTGAAGCAGAGCACATTATAACTGACGATCAAATCGCTAAGACCGTAGTAGCTCAATGCAAAGTATCGCTTGGACCGCAAAGTTTAAAAAAAAATTGCGAGTTCGAGCCTCGGCATTTATTCTAATTTTTATTGTATATTTAATAATAAAATAAATAAAATAAATTAAAAAATGGCACGCCAAACAGCAAAAAATAAAGAAAAAGAATATACTATTGAAGGACTGGCCAAGACGATAAATGACCTAAAAGAATCAATTGAATTTATGTCCACGAAATTCGACGATTTGATTAAACAAAATAAAGAAATTAAAGATGAAAGAAATGTAAAACAAGATAATCAAGAACTGAAAAATAAAATATCAACAATGGAAATCAAAATAAATGATATAGAACAAGAAAAAATCAAAAACAATCTAATATTCAAAGGAATTGATATACAAGATAAAAATGAAGATGCTATGAAAATAATAACTAAAATAACACATGAAATGAGAATGAAAATTAATAAAAATGATAAAAAAAATTGCTACCGAAAACTAAACGATAAACAGCCAGAAAATATCGTTGTTGAGATGAAAACTGAAGATCTAAAAAAACAAATTATAGAAAAATGAAAAGAAATTAAAACCATCAAAATTAAAGATTGTGAACTAAAAGGAAAGAATAATAATAACATTTACATAAATGAACAACTTACTAACTACAACAGCAATGTATATTACGAATGTAGACAATTAAAAAGCATACAAATACATATGGACAAAAAATGAAAAAATCTTTGTAAGAAAATCTGAAAATGATAAGATCTTACAAATTCATTGTCTAGATGATATAAAAAAACTAAAACAATAAAAACTAAAATAAATAATATACATTACACTATATAAACAATCACCCATCCAAAATGAACTCTTTAACATTATATTTTCAATATTAGAAGCGTTAAACAAAAACTAAACGAACTAGAAATTATCCCAAAGTTAAATAATGAACCATCAATAATATCGATAGCAGAAACATGGCTATATGAAGATCAGGAAGACTACTATGAATTAAAAAACTACAACAGCGTACAAAACTCAAGAAAAACGAAAGGAGGAGGTGTAAACATGTATATTAAGAAAAATATAAAATATAAAATAATAACTAACAAAACAAATAACTTTGTAGAATTAATTACAATATTTCTAACAGAGCTAAACATATACATAACATCAATTTATAAGCCACCAGAAATAACAAATACAGAACCACTAAATGTTCTTGAAAACAATATACTTAACACAAAAAAAAACACACATTATTATGGGAGATATGAATATAAATCTAGCAGAGAACTCAAATAAAACCAACACATATAAAATGATGATAACAGAACATGGATATCAATTAATGAATACGGCTGATAGTACAAGAACAAGCAAAAATAACAAAATATCAATAATAGACCATATAATAACAAATAAACCTGTACTAATGGAAAGTTTTGAAATAAAATATGCTCCATACTCTGACCACCATGCAATAATGACCACATGGAACATCAAAGAGATAAAAAATGAATATAAAATAACAAAAAAATATAAAATAAATTACGTTAATATTAAAGAAACATTTGCTAAACATATTAGAGGAAAACAAATTGAAACTTTTGATACATTAATTGAAATAATGACAAAACTAATATAAAATAACACCAGAGAAGTAAAACTTAAATATAAACAAGGAAATGATTGGATTAATACCGAAATACTAAACGGCATTAAGAAGAGAAATGATTTATATAAAAGATATAAACAAAATCAAACAAACGCTATAATGAAACAAAACTACATTACAATGAAAAATTACTTTGATAAAAAGGTAAATGAAAAGAAAAAAATGTACTATCAGAATAGAAAATAGAACGTGTACAAGATAATCCAAAAAAAACATGGAATGAAATAAATCAAATTATAAGAAATACAAAAAGAAGCAAAGATATATCAACAATCACCGACGAAAATGGAACAATATTCACAAATCCCGAAGACATATTCAATACAATTAATATATATTTTGCAAACATTGGAAAAAACCTTGCAAACAAAAAACCAAATAATTCCACATCACTCAAAACAATTACATTACAAAATAATATAGACTCAAACGTAACATTTAACCCAACGACGAACGTAGAAATTGAAAACATTATAAACAAACTTAAGAATGGAAAAGCACCTGGAAAAGATATGATAACATCAGAAGTTATTAAAACTGTAAAAAATGAACTGATACCGCTACTAACTAAATTAATCAACAATACAATATTACAAAGTATATATCCAGAGTGTCTAAAACCAACTGTTATTATACCTATATTAAAAAAAGGAAACAAACATCTACCGGAAAACTATAGGCCTATTGCATTACTCTCTATAGTAGCCAAGATACTCGATAAAATAATTTATGAACGAATATTAAAAACATGTAGAATCACATAATATTATAAACACTCGGCAATACGCATTCCAAAAACAAATCGGTACAGGCTCTGCACTTACTGACATAATGCACAACGTCAACAATGCACTTGATGTAAGAAAAGAATGTCTTACAGTATTTATAGACATGCAGAAAGCGTTTGATACTGTATGTAAACAAAAACTAATTAAAAACTAGAAAATATGGGAATTCGAAAAAAAGAACTAAATCTAATTCAAACTTACTTAAAACAAAAAACCTTACAAACAAAAACTAAAAATACACTGAGTGCAGTAAAATATAGTGATTACGGTATACCACAAGATGGTGTGCTTGCACCACTTCTATATATTTTATATATTAACGACATATTTGAGTTAAAGCTAAACGGAAAACTATATATATACGCAGACGACACAACTCTAGTACATACAGAAATAAACAAAACAAAACTGCAACACAAAGTACAAGAAGACTTAAATAAAATTAATGACTGGTATAATAAAAACCTGTTAACAATTAATGAACATAAAACAAATTTTAAGTTATAATCACGAAAAAAAAGAAATAACAACATCTTGCTATCTATAAATAACAAACAATTATGCAAAGTCTCACATACAAAATATCTTGAAATTACAATTACCAATAATTTAAAGTGGGACAAACACATACAAAACCTTATAAGAAAAAACACAATAGCTATAGGAGCCCTATACAAACTAAGCAACCTAACTACACAAAAAACAAGAAACATTATCTATAATGCTATCTTTAGCTCACAAACTAATTACATGATGACCGTATGGTCACAAACCAACATAAGAAACATAGACAAGCTACAACGACAACAAAACAAGGCAATAAAAACACTATATCAAATGGACAAACTAACACCTACAAATGAAATTCACAAAAAAACAAACTAACTTACAATAAAAAACAAAATCTCACAACAATGTATTATCTTAATAAAAAAGATACAACTTGGTCTAACTAAAACAGAATTAAAACTAACAACTAGAAAAGAAATTCATACACACAACACACGAAGAAAAGGGCACTTAAACATGGAAGTAAACCGAACAACATCAAAAAACCAAAGTATAACTGTCAAAGGCATTAAAGAATTCAATAATATACCAGAAGAAATTAAAAATATGTGCAACATAAATAATTTTAAAATGAAACTAAAAGAATATCTGATAAAAAAACAAATATAAAAGTTAAAACTACTACCACACATCATAACACTACACAATGAAAAAAAAAAATAATTTCCAATACCAAGCCCCAGGATTCCTTACGGATGGATGGCGGTACTTCAGGAATGTTATATTTATATGATAACCTTTTTTTTTTTAACAATTTTGTATATATATATATATATATATATATATATATATGTATAAATAATTTTTTAATAAAAATATTTAAAAAAAAAAAAAAAAAAAGTTTCTCAGCATTTTGGAATTGAGATTTTCGTTTTCTTTTGACACGGTTTACAAAGTTACTTGGCGTCTGTCCGCCAATAGTATAGTATTTTTTTCAGTAACATCAAGTCTGTGTTAGGGACAGAAATAAATATTTGACCTAGTTTGGTGGCTATGCTTTTTTGAGTTGTCATTGAATTTAATTATTTTTTTGGTCAAACAAAAGTGTCTGATATATGTACAGTCCATACACAGTAAGCATATTGTTGAATTTAAACACAGTCCTGCAAGAATTTTGAGGCTGCATACTAAACATAACTCGAACTACCCTTTTCTGTTGTACAAACAGTTTGTTTGTGTACATACTACTTTCCTAAACAATAATACTAAAAGACATAATAGATTAAAAACAAAAGTAGTAAACTGTTTTAAGATCTTGTTGATTAATTTGTTTTTTTTGAATTCTCAAACCATATATTATTGATTGTAGTTTTGAAATGGTGTAGTTAATGTGTTTGTCCCAGTTTAGAGTTTCGTCTAATATTATACCAAGACACTTATTTGATTTAGCAGTGTTTATTGTATTGTTGTTGAGTAAAATATGATTGGGTGTTATAATTTTTGATCGATTTGTTTTAAAAATTGTGCAGTTTGTTTTTTCAGAATTTAGGATTATTTTGTTTGTTTCTAACCATTGCTCTATTTTTGCCAAGTAAAGGTTTCTTTCGGATATTATCTTGTGCATATCGCACCCATTAATTAGTAAGGTAGTATCATCGGCATAATTTATACAAACATTATCACTATGGTTTAGCGTATCTCGTAGATCGATAATGTAAATAACAAATAATAGCGGCAAAAGAATACTGCTTTGTGGCACCCCCAGTTCTACTTTTTTAAAGCTTGATGTAAATTTTCCAAAGTAGTATTCACTTGAACACATTGGTTTTGATTTGTCAGGAATGATATTATCCAGTTTAGTGTGGAATTGCGAACTCTATATCTATTTAATTTTTTAAGGAGAGATCTAGAAATATACCGCATGGAATATCTCCTCTCTCCAAAGCATCCGACACGTATTGACATAGCTCTTGCATAGCAGTTTCTACATTTCTGTTTTTAAGGAAACCGTGTTGGTTGCTTTTAAATAAATTTAAGTTTGATAAAAAATAAGATATTTTATTATGGATAATTTCTTCAAAGACTTTAGAAAAAGAATTTAAGATTAATTGGTCTATAGTTGGCCAAGGTGTTTGTGTCGCCTTTTTTCTAAATTGGTATAATTTTAGCATCTTGAGTTGTTGAGGAAAAATACCATACTTAAAAGAGTTGTTGTTGTTGTTGCTAATGGTGTCTTTATGTATTGTATGCACAGTTTTATTATATGAAGTGGTATTTTATCTAAATCAACATGTTATTTTTAAAATTATTCACTATTTTTAAAATTTTCAGTTTATTTATTTCATCAATACATATATTTTGTTCTACATAAAGAAAATTTGATTCATATTCTTGAGATTTTGAAACTTTTTTTTGATTTTTTGGCAATACTGAAATATTTTTGACCGTTTAATTTATTGTGTTTTGAAAAAAAGGTTCCAATTTTTTTTGGTCTTAACATTTCAAACGTATATTTTATTTATTGTGTTTTGAAAAAAATTTTCAAAGTTTATGGTTTTTACTTTTTTTTTGGTCTTGACATTCCAAAGGTTTAAACCTTTTGATTTATTGTGTTTTGAAAAAAAATTTCAAAGTTCCAAGTTTCAAGTTTATTTTTTCGTCTTAACAAACTAAAGATCTTTATATTAGATAAACTAAAAAATGCAAAAACTAAAAAAATTGTAAAAAATCGAAAAAAATTTTTTTGTTAAAATGACCTAACCTAACCTCACTATCAAAAATTCAAAAACTAAATATACAGTAAAAACTCAAAAAAATATTATTTTGTAAAAACGTCAGATTTACCAATAAAAATGCAAAAGCTAAAAATTTTGTAAAAAATAATAAAAAATAAAAATGTTTTTTAATTTGAAAAAAAATTTCAAAGTTACTTTTTAGTTTTTTTTTTTTTTGGTCTTAACGTTCCAAAGGTTTATATCTTTTGATTTATTGTGTTTTGAAAAAAATTCAGAAATTATAATTTTTAGTTTTTTTTTTACCAAAGATTTCATAGATATATAGCTCCGCCACTGGTGACATGAAGCACATAATAAATAATAAATTATGCTCAAAAATTGCCCAAAACTGCTCAAAAAACTCAGCATTTGAGTTTTTTGAGCAGTTTTGTCCAAAATCTAAAAAAAAAGTTAAATATTCAGAAAACTTTAAATTTAAGAAATTCAAATAAATCGCAGCATTTATATAAAATTATTGCTTAAAAGGTATCAAAACTTAAATGATGCACATTTTTTTTTAAATTTAGTTCATAAAACGCAATTATTACTCTTAACCAAAACTTGCTCAGAAAACCTAAATGTTGCACAAAATATAACAAATAAGCTGAAAACTTCAAATATTGCATAAAATTAATTTAAAATTGACCATTTTCAATTTAAAATCGATAAATTAATTATTGCAAAAAATTTATAAAAATTGTTTTGTTAAAAACCTCAAAAGTTGCTCAAAACAAATTAAAGTAGGTCAAATTTTTTTATTGTTGTACAAAATTATTCAAAATTTGCTCAAAAACTACTAAAAAATATAAATATTGCTCAAAATTTATCCAAAATTGCTCAAAAAACCTAATTGTTGCACAAAATTGATTGCGTTGGTGTTTTCCGGTTACCTGCCTAAATGTCAGTCATCCAATATATGCTTAGAAATTAAACATTTTACAAATAGTTAAAATTTGCCAATGAGGCTTCAGTTTACAAAAAAGGAGACGGATTACTGTGTATGATTATATTCCTACATGAATAAAAGATTTAGCAATGCTCAATTAATTAAATCAATCAAAATATAATAAATTTACATTGACTTAAGTACTCACTCCATCAGTGTTTTCCTGCACAATTTTTTTACACCTTTGTAAGGCCTGCATATCACAAATTCCAGTACTGCTTTTTGCACTGAAGTCACTACCCTTATTTTAAAACACAATTTACGCACTTATAACTTAATTTAATAGTTTTAATCAACCGCAATTTGCGATTAATTTGAGAGCTCAGAAGTACTTATTAACACGCTAAAGAACCGGAGAGTACTGGGAGGGGAGTACTATACCTATCATGGCGTTTGTCCGTGGGAGCAATAACAAGGCTGATGCTCTTACGGACAACTAAAAAAAACGCATTTTTGCAATTGAAGAGCTTAATGTAAAACAATGGCAAGCTACACATTTCAGAAATATCTTTTTTTGTATTTTTAAACATACAATAATATAATAAGCCACACTGCAATTTTAATACCGCAATTTATTGTATATATTATTTTGTATTATTTAAGTAAATTTTAACTTTTTACTTATGTGGCTTGTCATTGTTTCACATAAGCCCTTCAATTGTATTCATTTTCTAATCAATAAACAATAATGAATCTCACAAGAAGCAATTACTGCCTACTAACTACTACTGCTTCTACTACAACTCCTGTCATGATAATAACGAAAAATCACGGAAGGAATAATATTTTTAAAAAATTGTTGGTTCATTTTCTAAAGTTACAATTTACAAATAATATTTTATCCAGATTAAAAACTAGAAATGTTTTTTTTTAATGTTTACACAAACTCAGTCCGTAGTAATTCTCCCCAGCTTCGTCTTGTTATTTATTATTAAAGCTTCTCCTAAAACGTAAAAGTTTTCCATAACAATTGTCATCATGCGCCTTGGAAGAAGCAAAGCCGAGCCTCATTTACGTTGCCCCCAAACACACTAGCTTCGCGTTTATTATCCAACCACTTCAATTTAACTTTACACATAAAAGTACTAAGTAGTGAAAGTCAGCAACAAACATCAGAACAAGAGAGAGCGTATCAATGGGAATTTGGTTGCAATTATAATGAAATTTAAATTAAATAAAAAATGTTTACAACATACTATAAATATTTTCCTATCTTGCATTTTATCATTACAATGCATTTTATGTATTCACGACAGTCGTATTTCTTAAGTTTCTCAACTCCCAAGTGTAAGTTGCACGAATAAAGTAGACAGAATGTACATTATGTTTATTGCTGCTTGTAATAATTTATTTATGATTGAAGTTTTTACTAAATCGTTTGGAATTCTCGGAACCTTATACAACATAATCCAATTAAATGTGGGTAGATACAATTATGCAAATGACATATCTATTACTCCTACATTTCTATAGAAAATATGTAACGAGTTATGCATTTGAAGTTGAAACAGAGATGAATTGCAATTTTCCGATTATGTGCACAATAATAATTGTTTATTAGTGCTATTGAAAGTTTTATACAGGTAATTGAAACGTAATAACTTGAAAATGCTATTTTATATAATCAAACTACACTAGCAAGCAAAAACTGGAGGTAACTTTAAAATTGTGACTTATCTTAGCAAATTGTACTGTATTTTGCACTCTAATTTAAAAACTCAATGTTGAATTGTAAAGCATATTTATTGTTTTTATTGCGTATTTTCGAAATATCACAAATTTACAGTTCAGACAAAGTTTTAATTTTTGTTTCTAGGACTAATATGGAACAAAAAATATGAAAAATATCATTTATAACGAGTATTACCCTTTCTTGCATTAATGACTGCTTGAATTCGACGAGGAACACTTTGAATTAAATTAAGGATTACATTTAGATCCATATTATTCCATTGTTGCAATAGCAATTGTCTTAGCTCCTGAGCAGTTCTTGGAGCAGGTGTATGCATTCTATAGAATTTATGTCCGGGCGACCAATCAAACCGCAAAATTCTAATCTCTAAAACCACTGGCTACGTGAGGTCTAGCATTATATTTTATGAAAATGCTGCGCTCGCCCATAGTTGTCCTGAAAGGCATAACATGATCTTTAAGAACCTTCATAAAGTATCTGTGAGCTGTCAGAGAACCATTCTCTATAAAGACCAACTCTGTGCGTGCTTTGGTAGAAATTCCTGCCCAAACCATAACCGACCCACTGCCAAATAGAAGTCGCTTATCAATACAAATTGAAGCGTATCTTTCTTCGCGTCTTTTCATTTTTTGATGTTTATCTGATCCATTGAGGCAAAAAAGCAACTTATTTGAAAACAGTACCCTGCTCCAGCCTTCAGTATTCCATGCCCAATAGTTTTGGGCAAAAGCCAATCTTGTAACACGGTATCGGCGTTGCAAAGGTGAACCTGTAGCCATTTTTCTACAAGACAATCCAGTAGCTCTAAGCTTTCTCCTGACGGTTCATTCACTAACATGTACAACTCTAACTTCATAAAGTTGATTTTGTAAATAAACTGCAGAAGCAGTTCTATTACGCAAACTTGTGGACACCAAAAAACGGTTATCTCTGTTTGTGGTGTTTGGTTTTTGCCCGGATTTTGATCTTCTGGTTATCAGGTTAGTATCCAAGTAACGCTGATGCATCTTTTGTACAGCACAAAGACTTTTACCAACAATCTTTGCAGTTTCACATTAAGTTAAATCAAAAAAATTTAAAAATAAGTCATAATTTGAAAGTGACCTTTATTTTTTTTGCCAGTGTGTTTTATGGCTAAATATTGTTATTTTGAACATTTTATGCCATTTTATGACAATATTTTAATGTTTTAAAGCCGGATTTTGTTATTACTTATACTTTATGAACAGAATTTAAAATTTTTCAACGGTTTTTTGGTTTTTTTGGAAAGTATTTTTATATTTTTTGACCAAACACGTTGCTATTTTTAACTTTTTATAAATAGAATGTTGAATTTTTTAAAAGTTTATGGTAAACTTTTACGAGCAGCCCAGTTTCGGTTGCAATAACGCAATCTACATCGGCAATAACGCGGCGAATGTAGGCTTTCAGCTGATCTAATGTTGTTGGTTTATTGGCGTACACTAGCAATTTCACAAATCCCCACAGAAAGTAGTCAATAGGTGTAATATCATACGACCGTGGAGGCCAATTTACGAGTCCGTTATGCGGTCAGCAAATGTTTCCTGCAATAAATTGATTAAGTCGTGCGCTGTGTGGCATGTTTTGCCGTCTTGTTGGAACCAAAGCTTTTCCACATTAACGCCATTCAACTGGGGAACAAAAAAAGTCAGTAATCATGGATTGATAGCGTTCTCCATTGACTGTCACGTGTTGGCCGGCATCATTTTTAAAGAAATATGGGCCAATGATTCTACCAGCCCATTAAGCACACCAAACAATGTGTTGTTGTGAATGTCTCAATAATGGCTTTTGGAATTTTGCTTCAAATCTGGCAATATTGTTTGTTTACGTAGCCATTGAACCAAGTTTTTTTTGTAAAAATGACGATCAAAAACAATTTTGTATCTTGTAAACTCATAAACCAAAATTTGTTTGCAAAACCTTCCATAAAATAAATGGACACAACTCTAATTGCTGTGCACAATGGCAAGTTGACTCATTCTGGTCCTTCTCAACACTATGCTCTACAGCTGCAACAACTTTTTTGGTGCGCACTGTACGACGTGCTTGCAAATGCACATTATCACTCAGACTACGCGTAGTGCAAAAACGATCCATGGTTTTCCAAATAACTTGCTCGGATGGACAATTATGAACTGAACCACAACTTTCTCTACAATCCTTCAACTTTTTGTCACTTCTTATCATGTTTTTTTCCGCTTACTTTCTGTTAAGTTTAGTTCAATTTTCTTTCAAAGTTATTTGGTTTACTGTCAGTTTAGCTTTCATTTATCCCGTCCACTTTTGTTTTATTACATCTACTTTTTCACTCAGTCTATTCATTTTTTGTTTATTTTCAGTTTACTTCCCATCTATTGTCCGTCTATTGTGCGTTCATATTTTGTTTACTTTCTATTCTACACTCATGGACACAATTATCAGCAAACCGAAGCTGTTCTATTGTAGTTGGAACAAGATTTCTTTGTCGTATGCGGCGTTTAAGATTCTACACATGTTCGATCGGATTTAAGTCTGGGCTATATCCACTATACCAATCTAATCTTTGAATCTGGACTGCATCAAAGTAATTAGTCACTGTGCCAGCTGCATGCGGTCGAGCGTTATTGTGCATTAATATGAATCTTTTGTATCCAATATGGCCACGATATGATACAACATGATTTTCCAGTATATTTTTGATATATAAGTCACTAGTCATTTGTTCAATCACTTTGGTGCGTTCTTCCCAACTAATGCGTGCCCATAGCATTTTACCGCCACTTCCAAGACTAACGGTCTTTATGAGTTTACAGCTGGCTTATTGTTCTCCAACTCTTCTGTAGATGTTGGTTTGTCCGTTTGGCTTTTATAATTGAATTCTAGCCTTAGAATTTTTCTAATTCTCAACATTCTACTGGAAATGTGTTCTGGCAAATTCTAATTGACAAGTTTTGTGATTTTGAAAAAGACGTGGTACTTTGGCCGGACGTCTTGGCTTTAGGCCAGTCTTTTTAATCTTTGCCTGACTGTTTTCGAACTCACATTAATTTGCATTACATTTAGAAGATCATTTTTGAGATGCGTTTTAAGTAATAGAGATTACAAAAAATATTCGATAATTTTGTCCATGAGAGTATTTTGTTCTTTTCCTGTTATTCCGTTTATTTTTTGTTTAGTTAGTTAACTTACCGTCCAATTTTCTTTTACCAACTGTCCATTTTGTTTGTTTTTCTGTTTCCGTTAGTTTTTGTATTTTCTACTTTTTTTACTTTTTATTTACTTTGTACACTTTCCGTTTTCACATTTCAAATAGGTCTGTTTTTTTCTGGGGCGTGATATAGATGCTCTGCGGCCGGAGAGAGTGCGCCAAAATTTCTGTCCACCACGGTAGTTGAAGACGGTGGTGGCTTCCATGGATTTTCTTTCTCTGTAACAGATAAGGTTTAGAATTCTATCTGTTCTATTAGGTTTTGATAATAGAGTCACGGGTACGGTAAAAGATAGAATTTTAGGTGAGTGATTTAATCTTGAGGAAGATGTGGGATGAGAAAGCAGAGTTGATTACGTTGAAGTAGACTTCGATAGCAGTGTCAATGTTGTAAAGCGACTTGAGAAAGGGGTGTTGGAGAAGTTTAATCTTGTTGGAACGCTGGCCAATTAGCATTTTTATAGTCAAATTATAAAATAAAAATTGAGGAAAGAAAAGAAAGGTTGGTTAAGAAGATAAAGCCTAAAGGGGCATCTGGTTGCTTGTAACACAGTGTGAGAGCTAGATCAAAAAGCGGTATGAGGTTATGGGTAATTACGATGTGATCTATGATTGAGTGTCTATTGTGGTTAGCAAAGTTATGTTCTGAATAGCTAAGACAAAACAAAAGAATGTTTATAAAGAGGTCAGTTAGAGTAAAGCCTTAGAGGTTTGATAAATAATTACCAAACAAAAGGTGTCGTCAAGGATGATCGATTTTTCCTGGCGGGCAACATGCTTGAAAAAGTTTGTGGTTGATGTAAACGGAAAAGATAAATATCATGTCGATTAAGCCTTGCAGCTCAATTGCCACCACATCTAGGTACGTCCTAGTAAGGTCCTGGGTAGTGATGGAAGAAATATGAAAGAGAGCATTGTAGGCTATATCTACGCCCCCTAATTGGCCCAATAAAATGAAAATTGTAGAGTGAAAAGTTAGATTTGGGAGAGGATATGGTTTCCTAAAAGCCAAGATAGAGATTTTGTACGTAAAAACTGAGTCTTCTATAAGTGTACGCTTTATTGTTTGCATCTAATGTGCACGGTGTTGCCCGTGCACAGGATTTAGATCTCAAAAATGAGATAGGCGGAATGGTTTACGGACTGAACTATTTGGTTTCTCTCATCAGAAAAGAAATCGAGTAGTACCATCGTCAATAAGCGCGTTACGTTGGTTTCTGTAGATTTTAAGGGTTTATTGAAAAAAAGGGTAGCTTTGTAGTGGACAATGCATTTACAAGAAATCAATGACGCCACATAGAGTGCAGGTGTAGGTAGAGTAGTTGCCAGCACAAGTGTCACAGGTAATGGGGTTGTGGCTAAATTTGCATGTTTTCTGGAATATGCAATAGCAACAACATTAAAGAGGTTACGGTGGGAAAAAGAAAAAGAGTTGGACACGGTAAAAGATTTTAAAAATTATCAGTCTGTAAGATAAAATATAGTCGATAGTAGCGAAAGTGGCTAAAATGACTCTGGCAAACAATTCCGTGACTCTGGATTTGTTTATGATTGCCTTCAATGCGTCTAGCCCGGCATCTTCTAGGGCTAAGGTAACTTTGGCGTCCGTAATATTATAGAATACGTTTTTTAGAATGCATGAGAAGATTGGAGAACAAGTAAAAGATTGGTATTTGGTCAAAAACCGTTAAAAAGTGCAAAATTTTATTTATAAAATATTAAAAATATCAGAATGCGGCTTTGAAACATCAAAATATTGTTAAAAAGCATTAACATTTAGTCAAAAATAGTTAAATTCATAATATGTTAAAAATCCGGTCTTGAAACATTAAAATGTTATTAAAAATCACCAAAATCCGGCTCTAAACTGTTAAAAATGTATTCATATAATGTAAAAAATAATAAAATCTGGCATTGAAACATCAAAATAGACAAATCCGACCGTAAAGAATAAATATATTAAAAAAAACCATCAAAACTTTATCATTATTAACTATTAAAAAGTGCAAAAATAGCTAAATTCGGTTATAAAACATTAAATCTGACCAAAAACTGTTAAAAAAAGCAAAATTCTTTTCATAAAAAGTCGAAAAATAGCAAATTCCTGCTAAAAAATATTAAAACATTGTCACAAGGAACCAAAAGTTGTTGAAAAGTAACTTTCTAGTCACTTTTTGAACAATAAATTTATATTTTGAGCAATTAATATTGATTTCTGATGCAGCAAGTATGTTTTTGTGCTATTTTAGTTAACTGATACTATTTTGAATTAAGTTTGTGCAAATTACAAAGCAATTTTAACTACATTTTGTGTAAAAAATAAGTTTTTTTGCGCTATTTAGTCAAAATTGACTAAATTTGGCATTAAAACAATGAAATATTCTTTGATAAAATCAAAATCAGATCAAAAACGGTTGAAAAGTGCAAAATTATTTTAATAAAAAGTCAAAAAATACCAAAATCCTGCTAAAAAATATTAAAACATTGTCACAAGGAACCAAAATTTGTTGAAAAGTAACTTTCTAGTCACTTTTTAACAATAAATTTATATTTTGAGCAATTATTATTGATTTCTGATGCAGCAAATATGTTTTTGTGCAATTTTTGTTAACTGATACTATTTTGAATTAAGTTTGTGCAAATTTCAAAGCAATTTTAGCTACATTTTGTGTAAAAAATAAGTTTTTTTGCGCTTTTTAGTCAAATTTAGCTAAATTTGGCATTAAAACATTGAAATATTTTCAAATAGAATCAAAATCTGACCAAAAACGGTTGATAAGTTCAAAATTTTATTTATAAAATGTAAAAAATGGCAAATTCCGGCCTTAAAACATTAAAATATTGGTGAAAAGCGCCAAAGTTTAACTATATACTATTGAAACATGTAAAAGAATTCATACAAATTTAATATGCTGTCAAACTGTAAAAAACTGCAAAAGTTTTTTTCAAAAAAAGTCAAATAATAGCAAAATCTTGTTAATAAATATTAAAATATTTTTACAATGAACCAAAAATTAGGCATAAATAGTTTATAATGCAAATATTTATTTATGAAATGTTAAAAATCGCAAAGTCCGGCCATAAAGTATTAAAATAATTACAAAAAAACCTAAAACGGTTGAAAAGTGCGCACAATTCTATTAAAAAAATATTAAAAATAGTAAAATCCAGCTATAAAATATAAAAATATTGTTCTAAAGTACCAAAAATTATCATAAACTGTTAAAAACTGTAATATTGAATTTATAAAAACACAAAAAAATCAAATTTGTGCAAAAAAATGTGCAAAAAATTTATAAAATTTTAAAAATAGTCTTGAAACATCAAAATATTGCTAGAAAGCTCTAAAGTCCGACTTAATCTGTTGAATAGTGTAAAATTCTGATTTATATAGAGCCAAACAAACTATAATCCGGTCTTGAAACATCAAAATCTGGCTAGAAACTGTTGGAAATACCAACATCCGGCCATAAAATATTAAAAAATGGTAAAATGGAATTGAAATTTGGGCATAAACTGTTTACAATGCAAAATTTTATTTATGGAAAGTTATAAATAGCAAAATTTGATCAAAAATTATTAAACTATTAAACAAAAAATTGAAAAGTACAAATTCCGGCCAAAAATAGTTCAAAACTACAAAATCTTAATTATTAAATGTCAAAAATAGCTAAATCAATTATAAGATATTTGAGAATACGTTTTTTAGAATGCATAAAGAGATTGGTTTGGGGTTTGAAAGTTTCAGAAAAATTTGTTCCCCAATGTTGTTTGCGATGGCAGGGGCATATTTATCTAAATCAATACAGTTAAATATCAGATAAGCAGTTTTTTTCTAGACACGAAAAGTTGTTACAGGCAACCAGCTAGACCGGAATACCTAAAAATTACATAAAAAATCAATTTATGTATCAAATTAAATAAAAATCACTTAAAAAATCAATTTATTTACATAATATCGAGCAAAAAACTTATTTATTGTATGAAATTTCTACAGAAAATAGATGTACTGCATACAATTTGACAAAAATTTAATTTAACTAAAAGTTACATAAAAATTCAATTCATGGCAAAAAATACATTAAAAAAATAAACAGAAAACAATTGTACTGCATGAAACTCATTAAAAATGTTGCAAAAACCTTATTTATTGTATTTAAATAAATAAAAATGACATAAAAAGTTAATTAATGACATAAAATACGTAAAATTAAGCAAAAAACTTATTTATTGTATGAAAATTGTACAGAAATCAAATGTACAAAATCAAATTTATTAAAAATGTTGCAAAAACCTTTATTATTGTATCAAATTAAATAAAAATTACATAGAAAATCAATTTATATACTTAAAATCGAGCAAAAAACTTATTAATAGAATGAAATTCGCACATAAAACACATGTACCGCATAAAATTTATTATAAAACATGGTAAACAATCTTTTTATTGCATTGAATCAACCAAAAATTACAAAAAAAAAATTATTTATGGCAAGAAATACGTAGAAAATTTATCAAAAAACATTCATTTTAACAAAATATTACAGGAAACGGATGAACCGCACAAAATTGCATTGAATTAACTAAAAATTAATAAATCAGCCACAAATTTGCCATTCAATAGTTCACAGAGCCACAAATCATAACAATAGATTTACAAAAGAAAAAAATTAAGTTGTCCTACATAAAATATAGAACAAACAGGAAGAAATTTTGCCATTCAGATAGTACTTTTGCAAATCATATTTTAGAAAAAAGTCACATATTTCCATATATTAATAAACTTTAACTAATTCATAACTGCTCTAAAAGCAGAAAATTAAATTGGTTAGAAGCTATTGAAATTATTAAATCAAAAAATGATTATTGGGTAAACTTGCCTGATGATCCTAATTAAAAAATTGCAACACTGTAAATTGTGCTCAAAACACTTGACAATTCGTTACCAACTTCATGGACAACCAAGGATACAATTCTACCTTATCTTTAAGTAAAAAACCACTATTCATATGTTTTACACTGAACACACTGTATAATTGAAATAAATCTTTATATTATAAACACCCTGTATAAGCAATTCCTCGCAACGAAATTTCGTACTATAACCATACACACCCAACTTCACTTTCATTCAAACCAACCGCCTTGATATTATTCAAAAACTGTCAAACTCACGTTTGCTGGGGGAGCCTGCTGCCTGTTTATGTGTTGTTTCTAATATTTCTATCAACAATTATGTCCGAATATAATTTGAATTACAGAGAAGTGATACCAGACCAAACAGTACCATCAATATGGAAAGACATCAAATTGAACACAGGTAAATGTTATTGTAAGTAATAATTTGTTTGTTATAAATTGTGGTTATGTTACAGGCGGGACGCAAAGCACCCTACAAGATATCAAAATATCGGAGAGGGCTAATGGTTATTGTTATAGAGACGCTACTAAGCATTTAACAAGAAATAGATTTATTTATTGGTAAGAGATTTAACGATATTAATTAATTAATTGAATTAGTGATTTATAAATAATGGGGTTTACTTACGAATCAATAGGATACAAGCAGGTTGATACTAACAACGTTAGTCAGTAGTTTCAATCTCGATGTGCGTTAACTTGATGAATTTTTTTTCTACTGGATCATTGTACACAACTCGGTCATAATTTTCCTTGATTTGAAATATTGTGCATTACTACAGCTAATTTTGTTTATATTTAACAATGAAATTGTTTACATCATTAACCAAAGCCACCTGTTTTACCGGTTATAATTTTATCAAGCTAGCTTCATTATATTGTCGACAAATTTTTATTATCATAATTGTTAACTTATTTTATGTTGTAGGCGTATAAATAATGATACGTTAGAACTCGTCGAGCAAAGTTTGGATGTCAATTTATCAGGAAATAAAATCCGCTACAAATTTCTTGATGCGCCGATTCTTGAAGGTATTACAATACACGAAACGTATGCTAATGTTGTCATACTTGTACCGACTGTATGCAGCGTGCATAGACTTATATTTCCACATCCGGATCGACTACACAAACAGGTTAGTATATATTAGTTTTCAATTGAGAAATTGTTTTATTAATTTTTTAAGAACCAATTAAAATATTGTTAAAATGTAACCTCGAATATCAACATGTTTTCTGTTTAATGAAAATGGCCGCCTATATAAAATATCCGCCATATTGTAATTTACAAAATGGCTGTTATGACATAATATACAAAATGGCCGCCATAACATTTAAAATTATTTTTATAACATCAATGCTGATGATTTTTGATCAATTACACTCAATAAATTGATATACCAAGCTATTCTTTATGCTTTTTTGTAGAGGAAATTGGATTCTTAAGCGGTTTTTGGAGCTAATTTTTTAAGTTTATTGTCGATTTTGATGTTGTAAACATCTATTTTGTGTAATTTTTAAGTTTTTTATGTAAATCTTGTGCTATAAATAGGTTTTCTGCTTGAATTATGATAATTTTAATGGAGCAAACATAATGCCTGTGCGAATTTTATGCTAGAAAATAGTTTTCTGGGCAATTTTGATGTTATAAATGCGCATTTTGTGTAGTTTTGAGATTTTTTAAAACAAATAAATGAGTTTTCTGGATTAATTTTGATAAACTTCATATATCTTTAGGTGATTTTTATGTTGTAAATGCTTTTATGTGCAATTTTTAGGTTTTTTTAATCAAATTTTCTGCTTAAATTGTGTTCTTTGTACTATTTTTTATCAATTTTAAATGGTAAACATGATCTTAAGCTAATTTTATTTTAGGAATAATTATTAAACGATTTTAATGTTATTAATGTGCAGTTTTGAGCAAATTTTATGCTTAATTAGGTTTTTTGTGTCAGTTTTAGGTGTTAAACGTGATTTCTGAGCGAATTTTAAGCTTTAATTAGATTCTCTGTGCCAGTTTTGATCAACTTTATGTGTGAGACATGATTTCTGAGCGAATTTTATGCTAGAAATGAGTTTTCTGGGCGATTAAGCCGTTATATTTATATATTCTGTGTAAATTTGAAGTTTTTCAAGCAAATTTTATACCATAAATGAGTTTTATATGTGTAATTTAATATGTATAACGTGATTTGTGAGCGAATTTTTATGCTAGAATTAAATCTAAGCGATTTTTATATTATAAATGTGTCGTTTTGAGCAAATTTTATGCTTTAATTAGGTTTTCTGTGATTATTTTGACAAGCTTTAGGTGTTGAACGTGATTTCTGAGTTATAACTATACAATCTGTGTAATTTTGAAGTTTTTTAAGCAAAATTTACATTGTACATGAATTTTTTGGAGCTAATTTTTATGTTAAACTTAATTTTTGAGTGGATTTCATGTTTAAAATGAGTTTTCTGAGCGATTTTTGTTCTATAAATGTTTTCTATGTGTAATTTTGATGTTTTATTATGCTTTAATTGGGAGTTTGCACGAATTTAGTTAAATTTTATATATTAAAGGTGATTTCTGATTAAATTTGATGTTAGAAATAAGTCTTTAAGCGTTTTTTATGTTATATATGAGGTTTTTAAGCAAAATTTACACTGTAAATGAATTGCCGGGAACTAATTTTTAAACTAACCTTGATTTTTGAGGGAATTTTATGCTAAGGATGAGTTTTCAGAGCGAATTTTATGTTAAAAATGAGTTTTCAGAGCGAATTTTATGGTAAAAATGATTTTTTAGAACGAATTTTATGCTAAAAATGATTTTTAGGGCGAATTTTATTACATCAAAATACATTTTATGTGTTCTTGTGTTATAATTGGATATTTTCACGAATTTAGTTAAATTTATATGTTAAACGTGATCTCTGATCAAATTTGATCTTAGAAATAAGTTTTTAAGCGATTTTAATGTTATAAATAAGGTTTTCTTTGCACATTTTATGCTATAATTTGTTTTTTATGCTAATTTTGATAATTTTTGGTGACTAACATAAATTTTGAGCGAATTTTATAATAGAAATACATAAGTTTTCGCGATTTTGATGTTACAAACGTCGTGCATTCTGTGTAATTTTGAGTTTTTACAATCAAATCTTGTGCTACAAATCTGTTTTCTGCCCGAATTATAATAAATTTAATGTACTAAACGTGATTTCCAGGATTTTTTAATTTTAATAATCGAAACGAGTTTTTCACACTTTCTAAGCAAATTTTACACATTATACGCGATTGTTGAACGAATTTCATAATAGAAGTAAATTTTTGGGCGATTTTGATGTTATAAACTGCTATTTTGTGCAATCTTGAGGTTTTTTGATTACATCTTATTCTATAAATTTGTTTATTGTTTGAATTATGATAAATTTAGTGCGGCAAGCATGATTTCTGAGCGAATTTTGTGCTAGAAATTAGTTTTTTTGTCGATTATGATGTTATAAATGTCCAATTGGTGTAAATTTGTGGTTTTCTGTGACAATTTTGATAAATATCAAATGCTGAACGTGATTTATCAGCAAATTGTGTTCTATAAATAGGTCTTAAGCGAGTTTTATGTTATAAATGTTTTTTATGTGCAGTTTTGAGGTTTCGTTACTAAATTTTATGCTTTATTTGGGTTTTCTGTGCTAATTTCAATTAGTTTAAGGTAGTAAATGTGATTTTTGAGCGAATTTTTTGGTAGAAATTAGTTTTCTGGGCAATTATAGTGTTATAGTTATCTATTTTGTGTATTTTTGAGGATTTTTATGCAATATTTAGTTTTTTTACTCTAATTTTGATACAGTTAATTTGCTATAAATGATTTCTAAGCGAATTTTATGTTTTTTGTATGGTAAACGTGATTTATGGGCGAATATTATACTAGAAACTAGTTTTCAGGGAGATTATGGTGTTATAATTATTCATTTTGTCTAATTTTTAAGCAATATTTACACTATAAATGAGTTTTCTACTCTAATTTTGATAAATATTATATCTTAAACATGATTCCTAAGCGAATTTTACGCTAGAAATGAGTTTCTTGGCGATTTTGATATCACAATTGCTTATTCTGTGTAATTTTGAGGTTATCTAAGCAGAATGTACATTATAAATAAGTTTTCTATATCAATTTTAATCATTTTTGTTTGCAAAACGGGATTTGTAAGCGAATTTTATGCTAAAAATAAGTTTTTAAGCGACTTTTCTGTTATGCATGTTTTTTGCGTGTCATTTTGAGGTTTTCTAAGCAAATTTTTTGCTATGGTTTGGTTTTCTGTGGTAATTTTTATAGATTCCAGGTGGTAAGCGTTATTTTTGAGCGAATTTTATACCAGAAAATAATTTTATGCCTGACTTTGAGAGCTTAAAGGGAGAATGGCCCTTTAGTAGGTGTAGTTTTGAGGCCGTTTAAGCAAGTTTATGTTTTAAATGGGTTTTTTTGCAACAAATTTAATAAATTACATGTGGTAAACGTCATTTTTGGTCAAATTTTATGCTATAAATGAGTTTTATTCTTGATTTTTATGTTATAAATGTTTTTTCTGTGCACTTGTATAATAATATACCATTTTTTAAGGTTTTCTGTAGAGAAAATTCGATTCTTGTGCGATTTTTGAACTAATTTCTTGATAGAAGTAAGTTTTTTTGTTGATTTTGATGTTATAACATCTATTTTGTGTAATTTTAAATAAATCTTAAGCTTTATATGGCTTTTCTGTTTCAATTATAACAAATTTAATGGGGCATTCGTAATACATGAGCGAATTTATGCCAGAAATTAGTTTTCTGGGCGATTTTGATGTTATAAATTTGCATTTTGTGTAGTTTTCCGGTTTTCTAAGCAAATAAATGAGTTTTTGTCCTAGTTTTTATAAATTTTGTATGTTAAACGTCATTTCTGAGCGAATTTTATGCTAAAAATCAGTTTTCTCGTCGATTTGTGGTTTTCTAAGCAAATAAATGAGTTTTCTGTCCTAATTTTAATCATTTTTATATGCTGAATGTGGTTTATCAGCAAATTTTTTTCTTGAAATAGGTTCTAATCGAATTTTATGTTATAAATGTTTTTTATGTGCAGTTTTGAGTTTTCTTAATCAATTTTTTTGCTGCATTTGGGCTTTCTGTGCTAATTTTACTAAATCCAAGGTAGTTAAAGTGGTTTCTGAGCGAATTTTTTGGTAGATATTAGTTTGCTGGACGATTATGGTGTTATAATGACAAATTTTGCGCATTTTTGTGGTTTTTTACGCTGTAAATGAGTTTTCTGCTCTAATTTTGATACATTTTATTTGCTGTACATGATTCCTAAGCGAATTTTATGTTGTAAATGAGTTTTCTGAGAGATTTTGTTATCACAAATGCACATTCTGTATAATTTTCTATCTATCTAAGCAGAATGTACTTCATAAATAAATTTTCTGCCCCAATTTTAATCATTTTTGTAAGCTAAATGTGATTTATGGGCGAATTTTATGCTAGAAATTAGATTTCAGGGCGATTATGGTGTTATAATTATTCACTTAGTGTATTTTTGAGGATTTTTAAGCAATATTTACAAGCAAAATGTACTTCATGAGTTTTTTGTCTCAATTAATCATTTTTGTCTGCTAAACGTGATATATGAGCGAATTTTATGCCAGAAATTAGTTTTTAGGGCGATTTTGATGTTATAATTATTTATTTAATCCAATTTTGAAGTTTTCTAAGCAATATTTATACTATAAGTCAGTTTTATGCTTTAATTTTGATAAATTTAATATCTTAAACATGATTTCTAAGCGATTTTTATGCTATAAATGAGTTTTATGGGCGATTTTTATGTCCCTAATGCTCATTCTGTGCAATATTGAAAGTTATCTAATCAAAATGTACACAATAAATGAGTTTTTTGTCCTAATTTTAATCATTCTTATATGCTAAACGTCATTTGTTAGCGAATTGTATGCTAGAAATAAGTGATTTTATGTTAGAAAAGAGTTTTCTATGCTATTTTGATGTCATTCTGTGTAGTTTTGAAGCTATCTAAGTAAATTGTATGCTTTAAATGGGGTTTCTGCACCAAACGTTGGGCAAACGTTATTTTTAAGCAAATTTTTTGCTATTATTCTTGATTTTTATGTTATAAATGTTATTTACTGTGCACTTTGGGGCTGTGCAAATGTCTAAGCGAATTTTGTGTTATAAATTAGTTGTCTGCACGATTTTGATGTTATAAATATGTATTTTATGTAGTTTTGAAGTTTTCGAAGCAAGTAAACTTATTAGTTGTTTGCTCTAACTCTGATACATTTCTGAGCGATTTTTATGCTAGAAACAAACCTTTAAGTGATTTTTATGTTATAAATGCTTTTATGTGCAATTTTGAGGTTTTTAAACCAAATTTTATGCTTTAATTGTGTTTTCTGTGCTAATTTTGATAAAATTTAGGCGGTTAACACGATTTTTGAGCGAATTTTATTTTAGTTATAAGTATTAAGCGATTTTTATGTGATTAAAGTACAGTTTTGTGCAAATTTTATGCTTTAATTAGGTTTTCTGTGCTGACTTTAATAAGTTTTATGTGTTAAACGTGATTTATGAGCGAATTTCATGGTCGATTGTGGTGTTTTCTGGAACTAGTTTTTATATTTTCTTGTGTTAAGTTTGATTTTTGAGCGAATTATATGCTCCGAGCTATTTTTATAGATTTTGGGTAGTTAGTAAGCGTGATTTTTGAGCGATTTTATGCTTTAAATTCATCAAATTTTGCACTATTTTTGAGCAAATTTTATGATAATGAAAAAAAAAAATCAAATGGCCGTTATATTTTAAGTTACAAAATGGCCGCTATAATAAAAAACAAAATGGCCGCCATAAAATTAAAAATGGTTGTTATACACATCTAATGACGATCATATTTTAAACAAACTAATACAAAATGGCCGCTATAAAATCACATAAAAATAAATTATCCGCCATATTTTAATTTACAAAATTTAATCAATTCTTCAAATAATTAATTACAATTTAATCAAATCATTTATTTCAGGATGAATTATTGGATTCCCATCCTGACTTATCAGTGCCATCTATATTCTCAGACATTGCTTCTTCACAAACAAGAGATAAATCATTTTATGTCTATGTGGGGCCATCTTCAGCAAGTAATTAAAGCAATATTGTATTACTAACATATTTTTACTTAATATTTCTTTCCAAGATTCTCAGTTACCTCATGCTGCTGCTTCCTGGCTGACATTGGAAGAAGAGGCTGTGTTCCTTTTAGCCTACCCTTCGAGCGAATTAATTCTTGTTCGACAACAGAGTAATGGTGATGGAGAGACCATTGAATTGAAATATGAGAGCATTATGCCGAAATTGTTTGGAATGTTCAGGTTAGTTAATTTGTTTGATTAAATTGGTTAACATAACCTCAAATTTAATTGAGTGAGTGTGATTTGTATGTACTTAAGTATAGTAATCCCAGTACAGCTTGGCCCATTGAATGTGTAAACTGTAAGCACAGGAAAAGAATGTTAAAACGGGCGAAGGCATAAGTGCGCTATACTGGGATTACTGTAGCAGTCCTTGTCTTTTTATGTATATGTTATACTAACAATAAAGTCACTTTTATGACTATTACATAGAATAGTGATAAATGACGTGGTCAGTTATATCACTAGCGACATCTAGCGGGATATGAACAAAATTTGCATTTATTTCAAATTGAATCTAATTTTACAACTTTTTTTTTCTTTTTAGATCAAAGAATAAAGACAACAATGTCATAATAAGTATGATTCTCCATACAATCGGAATCGAAACATACGCCATAACATTATGCCGCGATGGACAACTACGAGTTTGGTCGTGTTCGAAAGCACAATGCATTGCTGTGAGCGATATTTTGTTGGACACGATGGGCGGCCGCAATTTTGAGCAAGGATGTAAGTAACAAATCTTAATTGATTGCAGAGAATAGAGTAAAAATATTAAATTTCAGCTCAAAATCATATAATGAAGAAGGTGGTTGGTGCTGAGGAAACCGATTTTATATTTTCCGTCTATTTGAGCTTCAGTAATGGCTCGCATTTCGATATTTTGAGACCCATCATCAATGGTAGCCAATTCAGTATTGTGAAAATTAACAATTTACCATCACCTGGAGTAAGTAGACAAATTTTAGTTAAAAAATTGATTGGTGGTGGCCGTTACTATGTGATAGTTCATTATAAAATAAATAAAACACATTTTAAATGTTTGTATCACCGTCCGATGATGACTTACTACAGGTTGAAACTAGTTACGGTTTTTAGATATATTTGTGATATAGTAAATTAAGAACTCTAGACATGGCGCGATTCAACTAAACCCAACTTACATCAATAAACAAAATATTAAAACACCATAAAAGTGCAACAGATAACCATGTTTGTATTAGGTTAGATCGCAGCCGTGTGGAGACCTATACATCCAATTGATAAATCTCAACATTTTTGCAGGTTGATTTGATAGATTTTTCAATGACGCCAACAAGAATTTGGTCGGTTTGGAGAGGTAAGGAAGGCGAGTGGAGTGTATACACTGCCGCGTTTTATATCGAAAGTGACAGAAGCACAACATGGATTCCTGTGATGTTGGAAGCGCTGCCGAATTCCGATGAGCTTCCCATTGATGAGTCGATCGAATCTAGGCAGGCTTACCTGGAATACATCTTTTATCCGGGCAGGTTTCCACTACAAATCATCAGCAAAGCATTAAGTGTAAGTTTTGAAAATAGCCGACCTTGGTTGAATCTCGGATGGATGTTCTGTTTACAATGACAGTAGGTAATGGGACGATTGGGCCTGGGAAAATTAATTTCTTTGATAAATGTCACTAACTCGTGAATGGATAAATAGATAAATGAATCTATAAATAAATAATTGAATCTATAACTATCTATTTATCCATACATACATCCTTCCATTTATCAAAGAAATTAAGACGTTTGGGGTTCCTAAAATTTTGTCAAGCTTAATCGTCCTATTACAAACTAACGAGATTTTGAAATATGCTAACAATTGTTTTCTTATAGATTTATAAGAGGTCGATAGTAACAACAGATATCAATCTATCACCCAGTATATTAAAACAACGCGTTTGTCTGGCGGTGGAGAATGAAATTCAGAATCAATTGCAAGAATGCGAAGTCACCGATGAGGATTATTTGGAGGCGGCTAACTGGTAATTATTAGTCATACTTTAATGCTTTAATTGTGATTTTTCTTTCTTTTCTCTTTATTTAGGTGTTGGTCAAGATTTTGGTCATGCTGTGTGCAATATCACGTGGCCGGGTTACGTCCTCTCGGTATTATGTTGATGCCGTCTGTTTCCGGTGCGGTTTTATTGAAGAAATCTGCGTATTCCTTCATGAGGCCTTTGGATGTTTTGGAACATCTTATGAATTGTTCGCAGAATGTAACTGTTGATACTATTTATGGAAATTCACAGCTATCCAGTAGTAAGTAGTGTTTATGAATGAATTGATACTTAGTTATTAGTGTTTAGCTTTTATATTAGATGTAATTGTGACGTTTCAACAATTGCTTCAAATGAATTTTTTTCAGCAAAGGAAGAATGTAATGACTTAATTCTACTAACAAACGTTTTGGTCAAAATCGATGAGCAGTTAGATGACGTTTTTAAATCTACCTTTGAGAAGGATTTGTCACAATCTAAGTCACCCGGAGAAGCTCTTGAGGAGATATTATCTGAAGATACTTTTGATAAATCGGTAAGCTTCTATCAAAGAAGACCTCATCCCACATAATCCAATTATTTGCTTGCAGAAGAGCAGTGAAATTGGTAATCTTTCTTGTTTTTCAGTTTGTTAGGGAACAATTAATCAGATGCACAGACTTATATGCAGCAATGCACAAACTTCTGGAACTATTAAGGATGGACCAACCGATCCCCGAAAACGGCGAATTCCCTAAAGAACTGAAAGCGTCCGTCATGCATTTATTCAGTTCACAACTGGGAGTGTCCATTATATCTCAATGCTTTGCACAACAAACATACGCCAAGTAAGTTAGAAAGAATTTTACGGTAATAGTTAGACACGCGCATGCGCAAACATTTTCCATAATTATACGCATGCGTGCGAGTCATTTTTTTGTTTAAATATATAGCAGGAAACGTTTGTTAAATGCGTATATGAAAACCACGTCAGTCGTGGGCATAAAACGTTGCGTTTCACCATGCGACATGCTTGAAATAGCAGATGGTGTGGCTATAAATGTATATGGTCTAAGGTTTGTTCCAACACACGATTTTGACGGTTTGCAAATTGTGCACACAAACTAAAGTTTGTCATACATAGGCTTTTCTATACACACTGTCCAAATCACGTGACAGACAATATTTACAAAATATTTCTATTTAAAGATTTGCAATTTGTCGAAACCTACTGATGCTCCAATACATCGTCCTCGATGACGACACCAACAACCCTACATTAGAAGCCATCAGATCCGTATGCATGCCGGAAGTTATAGTTCTATTGCAGAGCTACTACGCCCTCTGTTGGTTGAGTCAACTTACCGCGTCAACAGTTCTACCATTGTAAGTGAAACCAATAAGACTGCGCCATTTCAGTTGACTTTTAATTATTTACTTTTTAAAACAGAGAATCGCAAACGCAACGATTATCAACGTTAAAGTTGTCGCCGGTTTTCAATCTGAAACATAGTCCGAATCAAAATGTTTCTTTGCTGGAATTGTATACGGGATCTAGTGGTGGAGCCGAAGCTCACAAATCGTTATTGAAGTACGATTTTGATGAGGATTCGTTATCGCATTGGCATACAGCTTTACTTCCATATCTTACACAATTGACGTTAATAATGTATCCTTTTTAATGTTTATAATAGACGTACGTATTCAGCTACCTGCGAAATGGCGTTTTGTCATCTCGTGTGTGGTCGGCTAGAGTCGGTATTTATCGGTTCAGAGCTAATGGTGTAGTAATCAATTATCCATTTTTTTATAATTTTCTTAACCAAAGTGTATAGTTGGCCTATAAATGGAAACGCAGCATTTACTGAATGGCTATTGAGCAGTGGACAGCATGTCCATCTGCAACAATATGTATCCTTAATTGATTCCTGGTGTGATTGGAATAATGTGACACGTAAGTTTTTTTATTTAGTTGACAAGTTGGTCAATTTTGATCACTTTATGAAGATTAATCTTTAGTTCTAAGAAGATGAATCTCTAAACCTCCACACCGACCATTTAAACTATTCTCTATTCAATTTAAGGTTGTTTCTTATTGGCTGTATCGTTTCTGAATTCTGGTGAAATTCAAAAGGCTTTTGATTTGTTCCGTATTGCCAGTAAAGGTATATATGTGGAGCAATTCATAATGGAAAGGATATCGAGCACAGAAGGACCCAAAGCGCTGATTTTGTATTATTTAAAGGTAACTTCACAAAATTGATGAATTGAATCGTCTTATTTGAATTTTTTGATTCAGGTTATACAATTATTTGAATTGCATGGAGCAAGAGATTACGCCATAGAAGCTGCTGACACTGCTCTTGGAAATGTTATTGATGAGGAGGAACCTTTAAAGGTAGGAACAAAATATATTTTATGTAACTGTAGTACATTAACGCATGCGCAGAAGCAAATTTTACGTTTAACTTATTTCATGTTTATTATATTCCAGTCCACACTATATTCCATTAAATTCATCCACCATTTGGCACTCGGTCATTACAACGAAGCATTCGAAGCATTAGCAAACAATCCAGATAGCGAACGCAAAAAAGATAATTTAAGAGATTTCGTTAAAACCCTACTAGATGGCAAACATCTCGATAAACTATTATCATTCGATTATGATAAAATGGAAGATCTATTTCTAAGCATTTTATTAACAAGAGCGAGGGCTACGGATTCAATCAATAATATCTACTATGATTTTCTTTATGCTTATTGTATAAGCAAGAAGTTTACTAGATTGGCAGCCAATGTGATTTACGAACATGCGTATAGATTACGACAACATTCGACGCTGGATTCGTTGATTAGACAAGTTAAGTGCTATTTGGCTGCTGTTAATGCGTTGAGTTTGACTGATGCGCAGTTTGCTTGGGTTTTGAAGCCAGCTGATCCTGATTTGGAGGATGAGGAACATGTTTTACCGGCACTTATTGGAAGCGATGAGGTAAGATTGATTATGTTTGATAAAGAATTTGTTTACAAATAAATGAGTGTTCTGGGAATCCCTGAAAAGTGTATTGATAATGTAATTCGATCGGAGGATAACCTTGCGGTTCAAATGTTTTTAATCAAACCGCGCGCTTGAGTCATTGAGGTTTTTAGTCGTAAGATCAAAAACATGAAATTTTTGCGAACTGCGAGGCTCGTGGTTTGCGGCTTCTGCGCTGTTTAAATCTTTGGTGGTCCGGTTTTTGAATTTAAAGTCGACCGATATCAGGAATGCGTGTCAACTAGGTTCCCACACTCATCCGCCCCATTACCTCTTAGACCATCTACACTTATAGACGCGCCGTGTGCTATTTTCCCGCTTGTCGCATAGTGAAGCCAACATAACATTCTATGCCCACAAGTGACGTCACGCGTTAGTTGTGGACATACGTCTTATGAGTAGTTAAATTGGTCTTACAATTTTTGGAATATAACATTGCTTCATTGTTTAATAAATTCCTTATTTCTACATTGTTTTGAATTTAAGAATCAAATTTATTGTTTATGTTGAACTCACAGTTAGTTACGGAACAAATATATGTAAGTTCCCAATCTCAACCGCCCTGCTACCTAGTTTAATTGATGGAAATTTTTACAATCCGAAATAAAACCAAAAAAATTGATTTGAAGTATTGTAAATTATTTTATAGCAACCAAAGACGATAAAATTCAAAAAGTACGTGGACGTTATTGAAATACCAGGAATAAGAAAAGAACTAATTTTCGCCAAAGCCAGGCTCCAACTGGCACGATTAGATCCTAAAAGCATTTCACACAACATATCCAGTAAGTAGTAATGCACTCAAAGTTTGCACAGAAGTGAACTAATTGATAACAATTTCAGCATCTCAGGAACTTGTTATGTTCTTAGCATCTGCTGGAATATTCAAGTATAGTTTTACAGTTTGCGACGCATACGGATTGACATACGAAACGATTTTCGAATTGTTGACGTATCAATGCGTTTCGTTGACTGAAAGGGATTGCAATAGCGCTTGGAATTGGTTAATTGAAAATGAATTACATGGTAAGTAAATGTAGACAACAAGTACAAATAACACTAAGAAAATGCTAAATGCTATGAAACTGTTTTTGTTGAATTAAAGAAAAGCGTCTCGACTATGAATCAAAAATAATAAAAAAATTGGGTGTGGGTTAATTAAAAAAAAAAGTGGTTAGTTGGTAGTGGTACGGTTTGGCCTGAAAACCAGAGATTGTGACTTTTAATTCTTTTGATCAATGCTGCTGGAGTATGTTCAATCGGTTTGCCGCGGTTGATTCAACTGATTAATGGTTCTAACGTTTTTGAATTGGTTTGTTTAACGGCTAAACTGTTCTATCAACGCGTGCTATATAAGTTGGTGCTATTAACCCAAAGAATGAAAAAGTTTTTACGGTCTTCATTTGGTTCCTATGCCAAATCGTCTCATTACCTACTATGGTTGCATAGCTGAATGTTCGTTTTTTTTTGCTTTAAAGCGATTAAAATTGCTCAAATTATGCTTTAGTTTAGCCTCAGTGGTTTTGTATCAATTAAATTATCAACAGATTTGGATTTCATTGGTAATTCACCGGCGGTCGTTTCGTGGACTTTATTGGAAGAATATTTGAACGAATATGAAGAAGAAAATTTATCGCGATACCATCGAGTTATTGCAGAGAAGATGCTTAGTATGGATTTTATGCTTCCGCATTGGTTCCTAGCATCTTACAAGGTAAGTTAAAGCTGCGGAAGTGTTGGGTCTTTAAGTCCTTCCTGCTAACAAAGGACCATTTAATCAATAGCAATTTCATAATTGTTTCTACTCAGGTCCGTACCTACGAAAACATGGGGGGGGGGGGGGAGATGGAAAAAGTATTTTAAAAGTTAACAACATTTTGCGGCCGGGCTGGCGAGGATAACGTTTTGTGTCGTGGATTCGCGAGTGTGAAAGCCCTTCATAAAGGGGGGGGGGGGGGGGGGAGTAGACAACCTCTAGGAAGTCTAGCTAGAAATTGTTTGTCAGTGTGCGATAAGGTGCAAGAAACAATTAAATATATTGATTTAATGTTTTTTTTGTTAACAAAACCTTTCAAACTTTTCAGGGGACCAGTTTTTAGGGTTTTGCTAATGGGAAAAAAATTTGCCCAAGCTTTTGCTCTGTTTCCTGAATACAATGAAATGAACATATTTTTTTATATTTTAGAAACGCAATCCTGCTGAATTATTGCGTCTTTATTACTTCTCCGGCTTTCTGGAAGAAGCTGCAATATTCAGCATGGATTATCTGAAAGCAGCTTTAGGATACGGACCCGAATATTTTGGTCTGAGTCATAGTTTGGCTCCAATGTCTCCAGCTTTATGCTTACCTTTAAATATGATTGATACACTTTTGTATGAAATGGAATTACAGAATGAGGAAGATCCTACAAAACCTCTTGAAAAGGTAATAAAAATTATTTAAATTGTTTTAAAAAGTTAATTAATTTTTTTTCTAGGAACATGAAATGTTGAAGGAATTATTTACAAAATATTTAGATACTTCTACAAGAATATCTTATGAAGTTTGTCGAGAGAAAATGTCTGCAGTGTATTAGTTTAGGAATGTTATTTGTATTTTTCAATAAAATGTTTTTTTTATATTGAAAGTGTTTTTATTTTGTAAAATTTGGTTGTGATTGCATAGTTTAGGTAAGTTGAGTTCAAAATTTAAAATCAGTTTTGTAAAATGTTTTTTTCTTTATAGGAATAAGTTGAGTTTTGTATGATGGTGGGGAATGTTGATTTTGGTAAGTAAAATATTTGCTTAAGTCTAGGATTCTCACACTTCTTATGCACGTGGTTGACACTAACAAGGCTATTTAGACGGATCATATGCTGCTCTAATACATGAGAGATTGATTAACATATGTCACTAAGTAAGAAGAAGGAAGGAGTTGAACTAATCATAATGTGAAGTAGTCGGGTGGTTGGACGGTCACACAGTTTATGAATTGTGGACCTGTGATTTTGCATGGTTTCGATATTTTTTTGTCACATTTGGTTTGGCGGGTTTAAAGCAATTCAGACACATAGTTGCGCAGTAATCTAGTTTTCGTTCATTGCGCATTTCCACCACTCCTGCCTTATAACAATAATTAATTAAAACATAAGTTAGATTAACTCTTTATTTATCCATTCACAACATTATTTAATCAATAAAATATGGCACTTTAGGCAAATTTTTTAATGTACATAATATTTGGTGTGAGTATTTAGCTTAAAAATACTCCACAATTATTACTGCTCTATATGAACACTGTGGTTTTTAATAAATTAAATTATGCGATCTTTACATCATTCAAATTTCAATTTGCTTTCTTGTATGCTGCTGAGAGTCAAGTACATTCCAATTACAATAAGACAGCCTGCTACTGTTCCTGCAACTAAACCAGGATTCTGTCTGAATAATACTAGTAGGAAGACTGTGATGCAGAGCATGACGACTGCAAGAATTGGTACAACAGGTGAGTGATCCCATGTTTGAGGCATATCTGTAAACAGAATTAGTATTAGAAATTGTTTTGTCTGCATTTTATCATTATCGGCATTATATTGCGCTGTATTTATGAAAAATTATTATTTTTGGTACAAATACACTTTCTGGGGTGCGATTCTGATTGTTGTGATTTTCTCATTGAATGTTAGTGAAATTACGCAGTTTCTATGACAAAAGTCAGCGAGATCGGTATCGACATTTTTTGATAAATAAAAAAATAAATCTAAAAGCGATTTTTTAAGATTTAATGACTTTTCTAGACAGTTTTTTGATTTTGTATAAAAAATATTTTTTCTAATAAGCTCTAACACAATTTTTTTTAATTATGAAACATTAATATAGGACTATGATCTCATTTTAATTCGGAACATTAATATTTTACGCGTATAGATTGCATTTCACAAACATGTTTATTTTCTTAACATTGATTAGTTTCACAGTCACGAGATAACATTTTACCTTTTATACAATCGCACTTAATACTGCAAAACTGATTACAATGAGTCAAAGTTGTTTTTTTGTAAAACATGATTCATGAAAATAACAATTACATGCTTATTGAGTTTCAGCACGTTTGTAATCTACTATTTTTCTGTAAATATTTTATGACTAAGATTTGAATCTTATCAAATAATAATAAAATAAATTTATTCAATTCTGTATTTCTTACAAACCTGTATCGTCAAAGACATTTCTAACTGTAGGATCGCTGGGATGCCAATTCCAATATACATGACTAATGTAGGTCTTCTTGTTGTCTACGCCAACCCAATACCAGCTCTTGTTGTTTTCGTCTTGCTTAAACATATTATTAATTTTCCTTGACCGCACACAACCGGTTAATGTCCACTGAATGAATACAACTGGTGCGTATTGATACAGATTCAATATTCTACCCTACTTATCTCTGTTTACAAGAATTCGCGTACTGTAAACAGTTGCGAAGACTGTAAACAAGCAACAATGTGTTATGTTTATGTATGTACAACGACATTACAGAAATGCAATTTAATTATGATATTAATAAGGAATAAATATTGGTTTCATTTTTTTCAATATTTGACCTTATTTGTTAATGATAAGGATTGCTGCTATAATTAAAGAGGTCAATAATTTTTAATAATAACAAAAATTAATTTTTATTAATTACATATACAAAAATTGATTATTTATTATAATTTAATTTTTTTTAATTTACTTTAGTAACATTGGTTTTTTCTTGCATGCAATACTAAATGTTTTAGGATGAATTGATTGTTTTTATTTTTTTTAGAGTGGTATTGTATTGTTCATATTTTCGAAGCACCTACTTTAAGTATGTGAAAGACGTAAGGTAGCAATTGTGCGCATTGGAATAGCATCTTTAAGAAGTAGTTTTTAAAATTTGTCTTGGTTGTTGATGGGATGATTGTGGATAGTCTCTGCGCAATAATTTGGTTAGGTTAGTATTTTATGACTTTGTTCTTACCACACTCTGCGCAGTAGGTAGGTAAGTTTATCTTCTGGGTTTGTGGATCTTGATATTGGAGTTGGAGTATTTATTATTGCTTTGATTTGCATTTCCGAAGCACGCGACCTACTTTGAGTATATGAGAGAATTAAGGTAGCAAATGCGCGCATTGGAATAGTATTTTTGGGGAGAGGTTTTTAGATTTTTCTTAGTTGTTTATGGATAGTCTCATTAAACTTGTTGCTTTGCGATTGATAGTTAAGAGTCATGTAAAATAATTTTTAAAAAATCTTTGCATACAGGCTACTACGCCACTGAATGGGTATCACGGGACCCGAACAAAAGACATTGTAGACAAAATCAATCGGCTCTTTCACAACGAAGATCTGGAAAGTCTAAAGTCATATCTGACAAGCTTCAAGAAATACACACGATAATCTTCACAATGTGCTTTTATAATGATAATGTATGGCCGGGTTTTGATATTTTATGACCGAATTATGCACTTTTCAACTGTTTTTGGCTTAATTTTGGTTCTTTTTTAAATTGTTTTAATATTTTATGACAGAATTTTGCTATTTTTGACTTTATATAAATGGAATGTGCATTTTTTAACAGTTTTTAGTGATTTTTGTCTTTTTTTGACAATATTTTTATACTTTATGACCCGATTTTGCTATTTTTTGACAGTTTATGACCGGATTTTGAATCTTTTTAACAATATTTTATAGCGGAATTTGATTATGAACAGAATTGTGCACATTTAACAGTTAATGACTAAAATTTGGTCTTTCCTGACAATATTTTTATACTTTATGGCCGGATTTTGCTATTTTTGTCATTTTATGAGAAGTGTTTTGCATTTCACAACAATTTATGGTCGATTTTTTGTTGTTTTAATAATATTTTGATGTTTTTGGAGGCCGGATTTTGGATCTTTTTAACAATATGTTGATGTTTCATTGACGGATTATGCTATTTTTAACATTTTATTAAATTCTAACAATATTTTTGGTGCTTTATAGCCGGATTTTGCTATTTTTGAATTTGTTTCCTTTTTTAACGATTTATGGCCGGATTTTGGTTTTAGGATTGTTTAATATTATTGAATTTTACTATTTTGGACTTTTTATAAAAAGAATTTTCAAATTTATTTCCAGATTTTGTTACTTTTTTACAATATTTTGATGTTTTAAGACCGGATTTTGGTATTTTTGACATTTTGTGAATTAGATTTTTACATTGTATAGCCGGACTTTGATGTTTCAAGACCGGATATTGCTATTTCTTACTGTTCTGATTTTATCAATAAAATGTAGCATTTTTAAATTGTTTCTGGCTAGATTTTGACAATATTGTGATGTTTTGGGGAGGTTTTTGACATTTTTTTGAATAGAATTTTACATTTTTTATTAGTTTTTGGCCGGATTTTAGTTTCACAATATTGTATGACTGAATTTTGTCATTTCATAGCTGGATTTTGTATTTCTCATACAAATTTGTATACTTTTTAATAGTTTTTGGCCGGATTTTGACATTTTATGAACAGAATTTTGCATTGTGGAACCATTTTGGACTGTAATTTGTTTTTTTAATGTATTTTAACATTTTATGACAGAATTTTGTCAATTTTGACTTTCCATAAATGTTTATAACTGAATTTTGCTATTTTTGACATTTTATGAGAAGAATTCTGCACTTTTCACTAATTTATGGACGCGTTCTGTTGGTTTTTGACAATATTTTGATGTTTCAAGGCCGGATTTTGATTTTAACATTTATGGTAAATGTTGATTCTTTCTGACATTATTTTTTATACTTTAATTCTGCGAGTTTTCTTCATATACTGACATCATTTATCTGTGGACATTCTTTGGACTACAGTCTTTATTCGATAAAAATTTTATAATGATCTGAGTAACCCGCCTACCTATCCGTCTGCTTGACTATCTTTCCCTAATTTAGATACAAATAACATTTGCAGATATGAGAATGATCTAATTTTTGGATTACTTTTACTTGGGTGCGTGGGTGTTTGGGGTACTCCAGTGAAAACTACTTGCTTGCATTTAATGGAGTACACAGCTAACCCAGCTGACCACTTCAAGTCAAAAATTAGTGCAAGCCGTTCAAATGGGGCAGGGAATCCATTCATGATGACTAAATGTGTGGAAGATTTCTGAAAGCAAGAACTGATGAAATCATCAACAAAGATTGATTGTCGAATAAAAGTTTCAGTTATTACTAGAAAAATAAATCAGAAACGAGTTTTTAAAATTTTACATGATTTCTAAGCTGATAAGAACAAAAACTGTTGTAGACAATAAATTTGCGAGAAGATTTGGACTGCTTTATTCCAAGAAAAGACTTATTCTATAGAGTTCATACTTTATGGCCGGGTTTTGCTATTTTTGAAGTTCTATGAAAAGATATTTGCACATTTCAACATTTATTGCTGGGTTTTGGTGCTTTTTAACAATATCTTTATGTTCTAAGGCCGGATTTTAGTTCTTTTTAACAATATGTTGATGTATGGCAGAATTATGCTATTTAAGTCATTTTATTTGAAATAATTTTATATTTTTTAAACAGTTTAATGTATTTTTTGGTTCTATACAATATTTATGTGCTATTTTTGAAATTTTATGAACAAAATTTTGCATCTTTTGGCCGGATTTTGGTTTTTGGAAAATATTTTAATATGTAATGGCCGAATTTTGTGATTTTTAACTAAACATAAATAGAATTTGGCAGTTTTTAATTGTTATGGTGAATTTTGGTATTTTCTAACAATATTTTTTACGGATTTTGATATTTTTGACATTCTATTTTGGGCTTTTTGAGAATATTCTGGTATTTTATAGCAGGATTTTGCAATTTTTGAGATTTATGAAAATTTTTATTACATATTTAATTTTTTGACTAGATTGCCATTTTTTGACTCAAGTATAAACTATAGAAATAGAATTTTGCAATTTTAACAATTTATGCTTAAATTTTGGTTTAATATTTTATGAAAAGAATGTTTTTAACAGTTTATAGCCCGATTTTGTTACTTTTTAACAATATTTTGATGGTTTATGGTCTGATTTTGGTATTTTTGACATTTTGTGAATTAGATTTTTTTTGTTTTTTCAAGATTGGATTTTGTTATTTTTGACATTTTATGAATAAAAACTGAAACTGTTTTAGGTTGGATTTTTACAAAATTTTGATGTTTTAAGACCGGATTTTGTGTCAAATGAATTCTTTAATAACTTACGCTTGGGTGGGTGGGCGGGAACCAAGTTTAAATTGTTGGCGGGTAGCTTTTTTTACTGTGAGCCACCAACCCACCCAAGAGTTGGTCATTAAAGGATTCAATGTTTTTCCTACTTCTTGTGTTCTTGCTATTATTATATTTAAGAGATTGAATGTCAAATGTCATTTGACATCAGAGAATTGTTTAATAATAAATCTCTTGATAACTATTGTTTGCTTGGGTGGGTGGGCGGGAACCAAGTTTAAATTGTGGGCGGGTAGCTTCTTCTACTATGACCCACCCAACTACTCAAGTGTTGTTTAGTAAAGGATTTAATGTTTCTTCCACTTCTTATGTTTTTGCTGTTATTATATTCAAGAGATTGAATGTCAAATATCATTTAGATATCAGAAAATTGTTTAATAATGAATCCTTTGATAACTAACGCTTGGGTGGGCGGGCGGGAGGCAAGTTTAAATTGTTGGCGTGTACCTTTTTCTACTGTGGCGCAGCCGGTAGGTGTTGTTATTAAGCTCAAGTTTAGCCTGACGATGATTGTTCTGTTTTGCTTCCATTGTGAACAGGTAATAATGCTGCTCACGTATATTGACATAGTCTTGGCTTGTTTACTGACCTTTGTGAGTATATACATCATCGCAACAGATTGTGCAAAAAAACTCATGTAGTCATCAAACCTATGTTATATTGGGCAAATTGTTTTTGATATCTTCTTTAATGGAAATGTTTGAAAAGTCTTGTAAGACATCAAATTGGCGCAGTGATTAGATGGTGTTTTTACTCAACTGTTTTCTGTAACTAGAAGTTACAATTTACACTATGAACGGTATCATTTAGCATACATGCAGAGTGTGCAAATTATACAATATCATGTACTCTTGATCCAGCACGTATAGTGGATTTTGTGCTAATGTTTGTTTCTTACGCTCTACCGTGAAATTGAATAAAGTATAGTAGTGTTGCATTCTGTTTTAAAGTAGATGTTCATTGGAATTTCTAGGATTGGAAGTCATTTTGTCTTCCATTTTCTTGGACATTGCTTTGGGCTTTATCTCTTCACAAAGGGTAGTGTTGTATTAAATAGATAGTTTTTTTCCGGTCATAGGTTAGCGTTTTTTGATGAAGAAGGTTTGTTTGTCTGTGATGGTTCTGGAATTGATGGCATGTCGTCGTCGCTTATGCCATTTTGCGACAATCCGTGGTAGGGTGATCACTCTGCTACCTTGGCACCGTAGTTTGTTGCTGATTTTTTATTTGCCGCCTATTTTTTGTTTTAACTATTGTTACTATTAATAAGAAGCAGGGATTTATGATAAACAGTTTTGGGAAAGCTATACCACCGGTGGTTGCTTTTGTTTTTGAGCCCATGGTGGTTACATTGTTTCATGATTCTTGTTTGCTATCCAACATTAGGAGTTTGTTTATGAAAGTTTTTTTAAATATACTATGATTGACCACTGCTTAGTTTAGGATTATTGGGTGATAGTCTAAGTGCGCAGTTTAGATTTGTCGGAGGACATATCTATTGATAGGTAGTCTCTTAATTGCCACAGTTCAGTTTCATCTTTGATAAAAAAATCCAGAAAACTGTATGTAGGTTCTTTTAATACACAATATAGATCTTACATTTTCTCAATAAGTGAAGTGGGCATCAAGTACCTCTACTTGTTATCGTAACGTCGTTAGAATACTCGGTTTGCTCTGGTAGGTCTTGCTAAAATTGAGCTTCAATTTCGACATTAAAAATCTTGATTTGAGTTCTATGAAGTTGCTTTATAATTTTATCTTTTTACTCTTTGCACCCTTCTGAGGGTTTTACTTGACATTCTTGAAATTCTGTAGATTTGAGAGAAGGTTGTCCGTTTTTTCCGATGGTTATACTTGTAGGATTATATTAACAAGCTTTTGGTGTATCCTGCGATGACGATTGTTACATATATTGCGCTAGAGTTGTAAATTAATACTTTTTGATTGTTTACATAGAGGGTTTTATTGTCCAGATTGTTTTCCTGACATTATAGAAAGATGATGCTGCATGGATCAGTCTAGCTTAAGTGGAGGCTGCATTAGGAGATTTAGCAATAAAATTATAGTATGCGCGTGAAAATTTTGGGAACGTCATTTTGACGAGAAGTCAAAAATTTTGTTTAAGGAATCCATAATGGGGCTCCGATCATCTACCATTAATTTTTATTTTATGTGAAATATTAGGCTTTTAATTTTGAGCTGTCTAAAAATTAGCATTTTTTGCTGTTTTATGACATTCCATCAATAGAATTTTATAGCCGTATTTTGCACTTTTCAAGCTGGATTTTGAAATTTTACGAATTTTTTTACACTTTTTTAGAATTTATGGTCGGATTTTTGTGCTTTCTGTCAAATTTAAAAAAATTTAAAGCCGGATTTTGATATAATTTTAACAAAATTTTGCTGTTTTTGAAAATATTTTTGGTAAGATATTTTTTTATAATTAGAATTTTACATTTTCTAACAGTTTGTGACTAAATTTTCTTGTTTTTTTTATGTTTTAATATTTTATGACTGGACTTTGCCATTTATGACTTTTAATAGATAGAATTTGGCATTTTTTAACAGTTTATGCAAATTTTGGTGCTTTCTTACAATGTTTTTTATAACTTATGGTCGGATGTTGCTGTTTTTACCATTTTTTAAATAAAATTTTGCACTTTTCGACAGGTTATAGTCGGATTTTGCTATTTCTAACAATATTTACTATTACTCTAGAATTTGATATTTTTTATTTTAAAATGTTGCAACTTTTAACAATATTTTATTGTTTTTGCCATTCTATGAATAGAATTTCTGGCTGTTTATAGCTGGATTTTAGTTCTTTTCAACAATTTTTGCTATTTATAACATTTATCAAAAGAATCTGAATATTTGTACAATTTATAATACCATTTCACACTGTTCCGCATTTTGTTTTTTTTTTCTAAAATATTTTGATATTTTATGGTTGGTTCTATTTTTTTTACATTTTATGAATAAAGTTTTACATTTTTCAATAGGTTTTGGTGCTTTCTAACAATCGTTTGATATTTTCTAACCGGGTTTTGCAGCTTTTGAAATGTTTTGAAATTTTTTACAATTTTCAGCAATTTATAATCAAATTTTGGGGCAATATTTTGATGCTTCAAAAGAGGATTTTGCTATTTTGATATTTTATAAATAAAAGTTTGCATTTTCAAACTATTATTTTGATTCTATTTAAAAATGTTTTAAGACCGCATTTGGTTGTTTTTGACTTTTTATATTTAAGGCCAGTTTTTTGTTATTTTTAATATAATCTATTAGAAGCCTTGGAGGATTAGTGTCAGGTTGATGCAATCTACACTGATTTCTTCAAGGCTTTTGTTAGCGTTAATCATGCTCTTTTAATTAATTAATTAAAAATAGTTGGTAGTAACACTATGATTATTAATTGGATTTCTAGTTTTCACAAATTCAGCAAGTTCGGGTTGATGGCTGTCTCTCAAATCAAATACCGGTTATGTCTGGGTTCCTCAAGGCTCTCACTTGGGCCTTTACTTTTTAACATTTTTATTCATGATATTGGGAAAATTCAAAATAGCAAATTCTTTATGCAGACGATCTTAAGTTGTATCGTGTTATTAAGACTGTTGATGATACTAAGCTATTAAAAGATGATTTACAAAGGATTGAGTCATGGTGGGAGCATAATGAGTTATATTTTAATGCAGGAAAATGTTTTAGCATTAGCTTTTATAGAGGTAGACAAAAATTTAATAAAATTTATGAAATTAGTGGAACGACTATAGATTAAATTAAAGATTCGGGGGTATGTTTGAAAAAGATCTTAGTTTTTTGACACACATCAACAATATTACTATTAGAATGTTAGGTTTTATTATGAGAATTGGTTATGATTTTTCTGCTGTTACACTTAATAATTTTTACTATTCTTTGGTAAGATCAATTCTGGAGTGCGCTTCCACTATTTGGTATCCTTATCAGCAGTATTTGATTGATTTGCTTGAAACAGTGCAGAATAAATTTTTACGTAGAAATGCGTACAAATGTAATATTTTAGTCAATAGCAGCAAATGGCATTATACTAATTTGTTTGAATATGAAGACTTTAAACTCTAGTTGGGATATGTCTGACTCAACGATTTTGTTTAAAATTATTCATAGTTACATTGACTCATCTACAATTCTTTCGATGATTAATTTATCATTTAGCGGACGTCATACACGAAATGCTCCTTTATTTAGAGTTTCATTACATAGGACTAAATATTTATTTAATAGCCCCTTAAGCCGTCTAATGCGTTTAGGCAATAAGTTTAGAATAGTTTTTTTGGTTAATTTATTAAGTTTGTTTAAATCGTTATTAGTTAGAACACTTTAATTAATTGTATATTATATTATATTATGTTTTGTTTTGAAATGAAATGTTTTCATATTTGTAATACTTTGCTATAAGTTATGATAATTTTGCTTTAAATGGGTGTACTGTAAATAAATAAATATTTTGCGTTGATGCCCAAATATCCCAACAAAAAATTTTTGGGATTTTATAAATACAATTTTGCATTTTTAATAGTTTATGCTCAAATTTTGGTTCAATATTTTAATATTTTATAACCGGAGTTTGCTTTTTTTTTTACTTTTTATGAAAAGAATTTTGCATTTTTCAATATGTTCTTGCCGGATTTTGTTACATTTTAACAATATTTTGATGTTTTTTGCCATTTTTTACATTTTGTGAATTAGAATTTTACATTTTTGAACAGTTTATAGCTGGACTTTGGTGCTTTCTATTCAATATTTTGGCTTTTAAAGACCGGATTTTACTATTTTTGAAATTCAAACTAAATGTTGCACTTTTAAACTATTTTTGGTTGTCAAAATGACAATATTTTGATGTCCTGATTTTGTTATTTTTAATATTTTATGAATAGAATTTTATACTTTTCAACAGTTTATGGCCGGGCTTTGGCGCTTTCTGACAATATTTTGATGTTTTAAGATCGAATTTTGTTATCTTCAACGTTTTATAAACAGAATTTTATACTGTATGAATAGAATTTTGCACTTTTGTACATTTTTCTCCAAAACTAGCTAGCTATATTTTTTGTATTGCGAAAAATTTTTGATTCAAAAATCTATGTCATTTTATACTGTCATCTCTAAGTTTGCTTAACATTTGTCATTTTTATATTAGTTTAAAAAGGCAAAAATGTATGATTTGCAACTTGAACTTTAAAGCATAATGAAATTTTTATTAAAAGAAAGCAGTATTCTAAAGAATATCCATGGAAAAATGTTAGCAGCGTTTGGAGAAAATTGTTTGTTCTATTTTCAAGTCAAATATTTGTTCAAGCAGTTTGAGTGGAGCAGGGAATCCATTATGATGGCCCAACGGGTGGAACATGTCTGGAAGCATGAACTTACGACATTATCAAATGTTGATTGATTGCCGAATAAAAGTTTCAGTTATTGCTAGAAAAATAGAAAAAATGACTTTTTTTTTCTCATTCTATGTTGTGAATTTTGGTATTAATTTCTGACAATATTTTTATACTTTTCGACATTCTATGGATAGAGTTTTACACTTTTATGTCTGGATTTTGGATTTTTTATTAATTTTTTTACATTTTTTAACAGTTTATGGTGGTTTTTGAGAATATTATTACTATAATATGTTTTAAGGCCGGAACTTGCTATATTGCTACACGTTTTATGAATAAAATGTTGGATTTTTCAACCGTTTTTGATCAGTTTTTGATTCTGTTTAAGAATATGTTTTATGACCGGATTTAGAGATTGTTGACTTTTTATGAAGAGATTTTTTATTTTCTAACAACATTTTGACATTTTGTGAGTTTTACATTTTTTAACCGTTTAATCTGAATTTTGGTGCTTTCTAACAATATTTTGATGTTTTAAGACGGCTTTTGTTTTTCTTCCACTTTTTTGTATACAAGAGATTGAATATAAAATGTTATTTAGGTGTTAGAAAATTGCTTAACAATGAATCCTTTGATATCTAACGCTTGGGTGGTCACTAAGTTTAAATTGTGGGCGGGTAGCTTCTTCTAATGTAACCCGCCCACCTACTCACGTGCTAATCATTCAAGGATTTAATGTTTCTTCCACTTTTTGTGTTTTTATATTCAAGAGATTGGATGTCAAATGTCATTTAGACATCAGAAAATTGTTTTACAACGAATCCCTTGATAACTAACGCCTGGGTAAGCGGGCGGGAACCAAGTTGAAATTGTGGGCGGGTAGCTTCTTTTACTGTGACCTACCCACCCACCCAAGTGTTAATCATTAAAGGTTTTAAAGTTTTTTCTATCTTTTGTGTTTTTACTGATATTATATTCACGAGATTGAATATAAAATGTCATTTAGACATCAGAGAATTGTTTAACAACAAGTTTAAATTGTTGGTGAGTAACTTCAAGGTTTAAAGTTTTCTCTAAAGTCATAACTGGTACATATTGGTTAGGAATGGTGTTGTCTAAAATTTTAGTACATTCAAGCTGACATTCTTTGATTATTTTATTGAAGTTAAGCGTAATGGTGTTTTCCTGGCTTGTTTAAGCTGATATTTGTCTTTGAATTGTTTCTTAAAGGTAATTGTGTCAGTCATAAGAATGGAAATAGCGCAGTCGGTAGGTGGAATATTTTGTTTTTGATTGACATTATGAATGATGTTTGCTCAGCTACCAAAATATTGTTAATAATCTGATTTTTTTTTGGTGTTTTTAGCATATCGTCCGTGAAAGTGCAAAACCTCGTCTGTACATTTACAAAAAAATTACAGGAGACGATAAAAACTTCATACTTTAAGTATAAATAATGAGTTTCATATTCTATTTTTCTGAATTATTATGTACACTCTAATTCAAACTACTGACTCGATATCGGCCTAAAATTCAATAAGTTTTGTTAAATTTTAACAAATCCTGTTTCAAAATCAACAAAAGCGTATCTAAAATAGATAAATCCGGTCTCACAACTAACAAATTTGGATTTAAAACCAACAATTTCGACCTAAAAACTAAAAAATGTATCCTGAAAAACAAAAATTTTGTCCAAAAATCACTAAAATAAACAAATTTAACAAATTCAGTTACAGTGATATAATCAAATCTGCTTTCAAAATCATTGATCCAATATATTATTATAAAATTCAGTTTAAAATCCACAAATCCAACTTAAAAGCCAACAAACTTGATTTAAAATAACCAAATCTGGTTTAAAAAACAAGAAATTTTATTATGCAAAAACAACTAACTACACAAAACAATCAAAACAGATCTAAAATCAACAAAACCGGTCCAAAATTGACAAATCCGGCAGCAAAACAAACAAATCTAAATTCAAAATCAACAAATTTAGCTTGAAAACTACAAAAAACCTTATACCTATAAATTTAATCACCAAATTTGTACAAAAATGAATAAAAGCAGATCTAAAATTAATAAATCTGTTCTTAAAATCAACAAAATTTTACTTAAAAGCAACAAATACGGCCTCAAAACCAACAAAATCGGATTAAAACTGACAAATCCGGACTGAAAATCGACAAGTTTGGCATGAAAATTAATATAAATTATTGATTTTCATGCCAAATTTGTCTAAGATCTTAAAAGCACCTAAAATATAATGAATTTTATTAAAAATAAACAAAATTTTACAATATTTTTTTAGAAATTGATGATACGAAGCTTAAAAGTCAACAAATCTGGCTTAAAAACAAGCAAATTTGATTTAATAACTAATAAATCACATAAATTTAACAAAATAAATTTAAAATTTGCATTAAAATTAACTAATTTGATAAATCTGGCTTTGAGATTAACAAATTTAGCCTTAAAACTATCAAATCCGGTTTTAAAACTAACAAATTTGACCTAATAATCAACAAATTGGCCAAAAAACATACAAATCCGGCTTAAAATTTATTAAACTGTATTTAAATTAAGCAAATTTGGCCTAAAGTTTACCAAATAAAATTTAAAATTGACAAATTCTGGCTTTAAAACCAACAAAACTGGCTTAAAATAACCAAATCGGGTTTAAAAATCATTAATTTTATAAATTAATATAAAAATAAGGCTTAAAACCCACAAATCCAACTTAACAAAAAATTACAAATTACAAAAAATAATCAAAACAGATGTAAAATCAACAAATCCGGCGTTAAAGTCAACAAATTTAAACTCAAGCTTAACAAATTTGGCCTACCATCAACAAATCTTGCCTCACAACTAACAAATTTAAAATATAAACCAACAAATTTAGCCTAAAAATCAATAATATAGTCTAAAAAACCACAAAAGTAAACAAATTTGGCCTAAAAATTTAAATCAAAACTAGCAAAATCAGTTCAAAATTAAAAAGTTGACTCAAAAAAACAACAAATTTAGTATAAAAATCAAAAATTTGATCTCAAAACCACAAAAATAAACAAATCCGGCCTGAAATTTAAGAAACTTTATTTAACATTGACATGAGCTAGCTTGAAAACCTGGATTTTTTTGTTTAAAATAAACAAATCTGGTTTAAAAATCAATAATAAATTGTATAAATATAAAAATCCAAATTAAACCCTACAAATCTTGTTTCAAAAACCAACAAACTTTAATTAAATAAATAAAACAAAACAATTTTTAACAAAAATGCAAATACGACGATATGCACTAAAATGGCGCAGTCGGTAGGTGGACAGTTTTTTTTGACATTTGGTTTTTGTAGCAAGGACAATTTTGTAGTATATCCTGAGGTCGATTGTAGTGTCTCGGTCCCATAGTGAGCATGTAATAATACTGTTCACGGCGGTTGATTGCAGTGATCTTGTAATGTCGACATAGTCTTGATTTGTGCTAAGTATAGTGTCCGTGGTAAGGTGATCACTCTACTACTTGGCACCGTAATTTGTTGGCGAGCATCTTTTCTTGAATAGAATACTCATATTTAGTGCATGAGCTACCTAAGAGCATGGGTTTGCAAGTGGAAGGGTCTAAAAGCAGTCTCACAAGTCTCTAAGGAGGCTTTTTTCAGAATTTTGCGGTGAGGCCCAAAAATCCTAGCTTCGCCACTGCAAATTTTATATACAGATATACACAACAATTTGTTTTTAATAAAATTGTTACTACTTAAAACATTTTACATTCTTACACACTAAAATCGCATACCAGATTTACTAGTTTCTATTTTAATTTGTTAATAATATTTTAAGATGACCAAAATTATACTTGACAAATTAATTGATCAATAATCAAATATTCAAAACTTCTAAAATTATCATATTTAATTTGTTTATAAAACGATTATAAATTGAGACCATTGACCCATTTCTTATTAAATTTATCGTCATTAACAATCTCCAAAATAAAGCAAATTACGTTGCAATTGCAGAATGCTGATAAGAAGTTTATCAGTTAAAACCAAACATAAATATGTACTGGTTATTCCAGTAGAGAAAATATGTAATAAATGATGATGAACTTTGTAATCGTTTATTGGTGATCCCTATTTTAATTTAAACATTGCTGGTCATTTCATAAGCAATACGATTGTTTCAATTTTCTTGGAACAATTTGGTTTTAAATTCCCCATTAATTGAATGACGATTTTAGTTAATATTTTGGACGTAATATAAATAAAAACAATATTTAATCCAAAATATTGCAGGATTTATGTTTTTTTTTTTATTTTTTGTGATTTTGCTAATGAAATATTTGTACACCTGATTGTAGAACATATTATTGACTACTTTTACCACAATATGCAGGTATTTCCATCACCAATAACCAAATATGGCATTTCAAACTCAAAAACATTCTCATGATGATCTGCAAACCTCATTTAAAATTTAAATCTTTCCTACTTGTACAAACGCAGCAGTGTCACCGAGACGAATATTTTATTATCGCATAAAAAAACTGGTTCTGATACAGCAATCGAAAATATCTTAATCCCATCCATCCCAACTTAATAATTAAACTAACTAAATAAATAAATCCCCCGCAATATAAAATAGTGTGTGTCCACGACGACGTCAAAAATATTTCGGCGTATCATCGCTAGGAGTTTGCCGGGTTTTTCCAACGTGATTTATACATACATATAACTCGCGCGCGTTGTTTTATTTGCGGCTGTATACCAACATACACAGACTGTCGATAGCCGAGGTGAGGTCAAAAGTATTAAAGTGAGTTTAGTGTAGCGCCGTGCTTCTTGTTTGTTCTCCAACATAATAATATATAATATACATATATATGCATTAATCGTAAGTAATCATTATTCAAAGACCTTCTAATTTTATTATCTTGAATGAATGCTATTGGATTGAATATTCAGGGTTAGCGTGTTGCAAGAATAATTGTTTATTAATTATATCCGATTATCATCTTTGGAATAACGTCACGAACTTGTTAAGGAATTTTAAGTATTTATGGTTCCAATATTTATTATTTTGTTTACATTTTATTAATAATTTTGGATTAATTTAAATCGATACATATTTATAGGGCATCGTATCTTAATTTTGTGATAATGTTTATTTTGCAATAGTTGATAAAAATATTTACATTTGCAATATGATAAACTTGTTTAAATTGGTAAATATTATTAAATAAGAACAATTTTTGATTCAGTTTTAGTTAATTATATCTGCAATATTAATAAAGAGATTAATAGTCTTATTAAGCATTTAATCCAATTGATGTCATGTGTTAACGTAATTTAACACAAACCTTTTGTTTGAAATCAAGTTTAGATGATTTGTTAAAGAAGTAGTAACATTATTTGAGTAAATTTGCATATTTTAAATACATTTTTCAGACACTGGTAATTTGATGAACCTTAAAGTTATTTGATAAACATCAAGTTTTTGGGAGGTAGCTGAAAATTAAAGACATTTCTCTGCAGATGGACAAGAAAAATTGTTTATAAGATACATTAGGATACCAAAATAATTGATATATTTTATCAAATTGAACTTTGTAGAGACTTCTGAGCTTTTTTGTGAGGCAGTTGAGAAAGTTGGTTTGCAATATTTATCAAATTTAAGAGATATTAAAGTCATTTGGCAGAAACTTCAAAAGCAATTGACGAATATTTGAATTATTTTGTGACTTTGCGATTGTCAGAAAATAAGTTTGTCGTAACTTTGTGAAAAAATGTTGCTTTGTGATTGGCAATAAACCTATTAATTATCATTTTTGTGATACTAAATCGCTTTGCGATTGACAGTAAATCTATTGTTGTAGATTTTGTGGTGCTGGGTCGCTTTGCGATTGACAATAAACTCGATAATTACATTTTTTGTGATACTAAGTCGCTTCGCGATTGGTAGTAAATCTGTTGATGACATTTTTGTGATACTAGGTCGCTTTGCGATTGATTTCTTGACAGTAAATATGATTCTTGTAAATTTGTGATAATATGTCGCTTTGAGATTAAAAAAAACTCAATAATTTCATTTTTTGTGATACTAAGTCGCTTCGCGATTGGTAGTAAATCTGTTGATGAAATTTTTGTGATACTAGGTTGCTTCGCGATTGACAGCTTGACAGTCAATATAATTTTTGTAAATTTGTCATAATATGTCGCTTTGCGATTGGCTATAAACTCAATATTTACATTTTTTATGATACTAAGTCGCTTTGCGATTGATAATAAATCTGTTGATGTAGTTTTTGTGATACTATGTCGCTTTGCGATTGACACCTTGACAGTAAATATGATTTTTGTAAATTTGTGATAATATGTCGCTTCGCGATTGGCAATAAACTCAATAATTATATTTTTTGTGATACTAAGTCGCTTCGCGATTGGTAGTAAATCTGTTGATGTCATTTTTGTGATACTAGGTTGCTTCGCGATTGACAGGTTGACAGTCAATATAATTTTTGTAAATTTGTCATAATATGTCGCTTTGCGATTGGCTATAAACTCAATATTTACATTTTTTATGATACTAAGTCGCTTTGCGATTGATAATAAATCTGTTGATGTAGTTTTTGTGATACTATGTCGCTTTGCAATTGACAGCTTGACAGTAAATATGATTTTTGTAAATTTGTGATAATATGTCGCTTTGCGATTGGCTATAAACTCAATAGTTACATTTTTTGTGATACTAAATCGCTTCGCGATTGGTAGTAAATCTGTTGATTTAATTTTTGTGATACTAGGTCGCTTCGCGATTGACAGCTTGACAGTTAATATGATTTTTGTAAATTTGTGATAAAATATCGCTTTGCGATTGGCTATAAACTCAATAGTTACATTTTTTGTGATACTAAGTCGCTTTGCGATTGGTAGTAAATCTGTTGATGTAATTTTTGTGATACTAGATCGCTTCGCTATTGACAGCTTGACAGTAAATATGATTTTTGTAAATTTGTGATAATATGTCGCTTCGCGATTGGCTATAAACTCAATGTTTCCATTTTTTGTGATACTAAGTCGCTTCGCGATTGATAATAAATTTGTTGATGTAATTTTTGTGATACTAGGTTGCTTCGCCATTTACAGCGCTTGACAGTAAATATGATTTTTGTAAATTTGTGATAATTTGTCGCTTTGCGATTGGCAAAAAACTCAATTATTACATTTTTTGTGATACCAAGTCGATTTGCGACTGGTAGTAAATCTGTTGATGTAATATTTGTGATACTAGGTCGCTTCGCGATTGACAGCTTGACAGTAAATATGATTTTTGTAAATTTGTAATAATAAGTCGCTTCGCGATTGGCAAAAAACTCAATAATTACAATTTTTGTGATACTAAGTCGCTTCGCGATTGGTAGTGAATCTGTTGATGAAATTTTTGTGATACTAGGTCGCTTCGCGATTGACAGCTTGACAGTAAATATGATTTTTATAAATTTGTGATAATTTGTCGCTTCGCGATTGGCTAAAAACTCAATAATTACATTTTTTGTGATACAAATTCGCTTCGCGATTGGTAGTAAATCTGTTGATTTAATTTTTGTGATACTAGGTTGCTTCGCGATTGACAGCTTGACAGAAAATATGATTTTTGTAAATTTGTGATAATATGTCGCTTCGCGATTGGCAAAAAACTCAATAACTACAATTTTTGTGATACTAAGTCGCTTCGCGATTGGTAGTAAATTTGTTGATGTAATTTTTTTGATACTAGGTCGCTTTGTCACTGACAGCTTGACAGTAAATATGATTTTTATAAATTTGTGATAATTTGTCGCTTTGCGATTGGCTAAAAACTCAATAATTACATTTTTTGTGATACAAAGTCGCTTCGCGATTGGTAGTAAATCTGTTGATTTAATTTTTGTGATACTAGGTCGCTTCGCGATTGACAGCTTGACAGAAAATATGATTTTTGTAAATTTGTGATAATATGTCGCTTTGCGATTGGCAAAAAACTCAATAATTACAATTTTTGTGATACTAAATCGCTTCGCGATTAGTAGTAAATCTGTTGATGTAATTTTTGTGATACTAGGTCGCTTTGCGATTGACAGCTTGACAGTAAATATGATTTTTGTAGATTTGTGATAATATGTCGCTTTGCGATTGGCAAAAAACTCAATAATTACTTATTTTGTGATACTAAGTCGCTTCGGAATTGGTAGTAAATCTGTTGATGTAATTTTTGTGATACTAGGTCGCTTTGCGATTGACAATAAATATGATTTTTATAAATTTGTGATAATATTTCGCTTCACGATTGACAATAAACTCAATAATTACAATTTTTGTGATACTAAGTCGCTTCGCAATTAGCAATAAATTTGTTTTTATAATTATTTGTGATATTAGGTCGCTTTGCGATTGACAGCTTGACAGTAAATATGATTTTTGTAAATTTGGGATAATATGTCGCTTCGCGATTGGCAAAAAACTCATTAATTACATTTTTTGTGATACTAAGTCGCTTCGCGATTGGTAGTAAATCTGTTGATGTAATTTTTGTGATAACTAGGTCGCTTCGCGATTGACAGCTTGACAGAAAATATAATTCTTGTAAATTTGTGATAATATGTCGCTTCGCGATTGACAATAAACTTAATAATTACAATTTTTGTGATACTAAGTCGCTTCGCGATTGGTAGTAAATCTGTTGATGTAATTTTTGTGATACTAGGTCGCTTCGCGATTGACAGCTTGACAGAAAATATAATTCTTGTAAATTTGTGATAATATGTCGCTTTGCGATTGGCAAAAAACTCAATAATTACATATTTTGAGATACTAAGTCGCTTCGCGATTGGTAGTAAATCTGTTGATGTAATTTTTGTGATACTAGGTTGCTTCGCTATTTACAGCGCTTGGCAGTAAATATGATTTTTGTAAATTTGAGATAATTTGTCGCTTTGCGATTGGCTAAAAACTCAATAATTACATTTTTTGTGATACTAAGTCGCTTCGCGATTGGTAGTAAATTTGTTAGTGTAGTTTTTGTGATTGACAGTAAATATGATTTTTGTAAATTTGAGATAGTTTGTCGCTTCGCGATTGGCAAAAAACTCAATAATTACATTTTTTGTGATACTAAGTCGCTTTGCGATTGGTAGTAAATTTGTTAGTGTAGTTTTTGTGATACTAGGTCGCTTCGCGATTGACAGTAAATATGATTTTTGTAAATTTGTGATAATATGTTGCTTTGCGATTGGCATAAAACTCAATAATTACATTTTTTGTGATACTAAGTCGCTTCGCGATTGGTAGTAAATCTGTTGATGTAATTTTTGTGATACTAGGTGCTTTGCGATTGACAGCTTGATTGTAAATATGATTTTTGTAAATTTGTGATAATATATCGCTTCGCGATTGGCAAAAAACTCAATAATTACAATTTTTGTGATACTAAGTCGCTTCGCAATTAGCAATAAATTTATTTTTATAATTTTTGTTATATTAGGTCGCTTCGCGAATGACAGCTTGACAGTAAATATGATTTTTGTAAATTTGTGATATGTCGCTTTGCGATTGGCTAAAAACTCAATAATTACATTTTTTGTGATACAAAGTCGCTTCGCGATTGGTAGTAAATCTGTTGATTTAATTTTTGTGATACTAGGTCGCTTCGCGATTGACAGCTTGACAGAAAATATGATTTTTGTAAATTTGTGATAATATGTCGCTTTGCGATTGGCAAAAAACTCAATAATTACAATTTTTGTGATACTAAATCGCTTCGCGATTAGTAGTAAATCTGTTGATGTAATTTTTGTGATACTAGGTCGCTTTGCGATTGACAGCTTGACAGTAAATATGATTTTTGTAGATTTGTGATAATATGTCGCTTTGCGATTGGCAAAAAACTCAATAATTACTTATTTTGTGATACTAAGTCGCTTCGGAATTGGTAGTAAATCTGTTGATGTAATTTTTGTGATACTAGGTCGCTTTGCGATTGACAATAAATATGATTTTTATAAATTTGTGATAATATTTCGCTTCACGATTGACAATAAACTTAATAATTACAATTTTTGTGATACTAAGTCGCTTCGCGATTGGTAGTAAATCTGTTGATGTAATTTTTGTGATACTAGGTCGCTTCGCGATTGACAGCTTGACAGAAAATATAATTCTTGTAAATTTGTGATAATATGTCGCTTTGCGATTGGCAAAAAACTCAATAATTACATATTTTGAGATACTAAGTCGCTTCGCGATTGGTAGTAAATCTGTTGATGTAATTTTTGTGATACTAGGTTGCTTCGCTATTTACAGCGCTTGGCAGTAAATATGATTTTTGTAAATTTGAGATAATTTGTCGCTTTGCGATTGGCTAAAAACTCAATAATTACATTTTTTGTGATACTAAGTCGCTTCGCGATTGGTAGTAAATTTGTTAGTGTAGTTTTTGTGATTGACAGTAAATATGATTTTTGTAAATTTGAGATAGTTTGTCGCTTCGCGATTGGCAAAAAACTCAATAATTACATTTTTTGTGATACTAAGTCGCTTTGCGATTGGTAGTAAATTTGTTAGTGTAGTTTTTGTGATACTAGGTCGCTTCGCGATTGACAGTAAATATGATTTTTGTAAATTTGTGATAATATGTTGCTTTGCGATTGGCATAAAACTCAATAATTACATTTTTTGTGATACTAAGTCGCTTCGCGATTGGTAGTAAATCTGTTGATGTAATTTTTGTGATACTAGGTGCTTTGCGATTGACAGCTTGATTGTAAATATGATTTTTGTAAATTTGTGATAATATATCGCTTCGCGATTGGCAAAAAACTCAATAATTACAATTTTTGTGATACTAAGTCGCTTCGCAATTAGCAATAAATTTATTTTTATAATTTTTGTTATATTAGGTCGCTTCGCGAATGACAGCTTGACAGTAAATATGATTTTTGTAAATTTGTGATATGTCGCTTTGCGATTGGCTATAAACTCAATAGTTACATTTTTTGTGATACTAACTCGCTTTGCGATTGGTAGTAAATCTGTTGATGTAATTTTTGTGATACTAGGTCGCTTTGTCACTGACAGCTTGACAGTAAATATGATTTTTATAAATTTGTGATAATTTGTCGCTTTGCGATTGGCTAAAAACTCAATAATTACATTTTTTGTGATACAAAGTCGCTTCGCGATTGGTAGTAAATCTGTTGATTTAATTTTTGTTATACTAGGTCGCTTCGCGATTGACAGCTTGACAGAAAATATGATTTTTGTAAATTTGTGATAATATGTCGCTTTGCGATTGGCAAAAAACTCAATAATTACAATTTTTGTGATACTAAGTCGTTTCGCGATTAGTAGTAAATCTGTTAATATAATTTTTGTGATACTAGGTCGCTTCGCGATTGACAGCTTGACAGTAAATATGATTTTTGTAAATTTATGATAATATGTCGCTTCGCGATTGGCAAAAAACTCAATAATTACTTTTTTTGTAATACTAAGTCGCTTCGCGATTGGTAGTAAATCTGTTGATGTAATTTTTGTTATAGTAGGTCGCTTCGTCAATGACAGCTTGACAGTAAATCTGATATTTGTAAATTTGTGATAATAAGTCGCTTTGCGATTGACAATAAACTCAATAATTACATTTTTTGTGATACTACGTCGCTTCGCGATTAGTAGTAAATCTGTTGATATAATTTTTATGATACTAGGTTGCTTCGCGATTGACAGCTTGACAGTAAATATGATTTTTATAAATTTGTGATAATTTGTCGCTTCGCGATTGGCTAAAAACTCAATAATTACATTTTTTGTGATACAAATTCGCTTCGCGATTGGTAGTAAATCTGTTGATTTAATTTTTGTGATACTAGGTTGCTTCGCGATTGACAGCTTGACAGAAAATATGATTTTTGTAAATTTGTGATAATATGTCGCTTCGCGATTGGCAAAAAACTCAATAACTACAATTTTTGTGATACTAAGTCGCTTCGCGATTGGTAGTAAATTTGTTGATGTAATTTTTTTGATACTAGGTCGCTTTGTCACTGACAGCTTGACAGTAAATATGATTTTTATAAATTTGTGATAATTTGTCGCTTTGCGATTGGCTAAAAACTCAATAATTACATTTTTTGTGATACAAAGTCGCTTCGCGATTGGTAGTAAATCTGTTGATTTAATTTTTGTGATACTAGGTCGCTTCGCGATTGACAGCTTGACAGAAAATATGATTTTTGTAAATTTGTGATAATATGTCGCTTTGCGATTGGCAAAAAACTCAATAATTACAATTTTTGTGATACTAAATCGCTTCGCGATTAGTAGTAAATCTGTTGATGTAATTTTTGTGATACTAGGTCGCTTTGCGATTGACAGCTTGACAGTAAATATGATTTTTGTAGATTTGTGATAATATGTCGCTTTGCGATTGGCAAAAAACTCAATAATTACTTATTTTGTGATACTAAGTCGCTTCGGAATTGGTAGTAAATCTGTTGATGTAATTTTTGTGATACTAGGTCGCTTTGCGATTGACAATAAATATGATTTTTATAAATTTGTGATAATATTTCGCTTCACGATTGACAATAAACTCAATAATTACAATTTTTGTGATACTAAGTCGCTTCGCAATTAGCAATAAATTTGTTTTTATAATTATTTGTGATATTAGGTCGCTTTGCGATTGACAGCTTGACAGTAAATATGATTTTTGTAAATTTGGGATAATATGTCGCTTCGCGATTGGCAAAAAACTCATTAATTACATTTTTTGTGATACTAAGTCGCTTCGCGATTGGTAGTAAATCTGTTGATGTAATTTTTGTGATAACTAGGTCGCTTCGCGATTGACAGCTTGACAGAAAATATAATTCTTGTAAATTTGTGATAATATGTCGCTTCGCGATTGACAATAAACTTAATAATTACAATTTTTGTGATACTAAGTCGCTTCGCGATTGGTAGTAAATCTGTTGATGTAATTTTTGTGATACTAGGTCGCTTCGCGATTGACAGCTTGACAGAAAATATAATTCTTGTAAATTTGTGATAATATGTCGCTTTGCGATTGGCAAAAAACTCAATAATTACATATTTTGAGATACTAAGTCGCTTCGCGATTGGTAGTAAATCTGTTGATGTAATTTTTGTGATACTAGGTTGCTTCGCTATTTACAGCGCTTGGCAGTAAATATGATTTTTGTAAATTTGAGATAATTTGTCGCTTTGCGATTGGCTAAAAACTCAATAATTACATTTTTTGTGATACTAAGTCGCTTCGCGATTGGTAGTAAATTTGTTAGTGTAGTTTTTGTGATTGACAGTAAATATGATTTTTGTAAATTTGAGATAGTTTGTCGCTTCGCGATTGGCAAAAAACTCAATAATTACATTTTTTGTGATACTAAGTCGCTTTGCGATTGGTAGTAAATTTGTTAGTGTAGTTTTTGTGATACTAGGTCGCTTCGCGATTGACAGTAAATATGATTTTTGTAAATTTGTGATAATATGTTGCTTTGCGATTGGCATAAAACTCAATAATTACATTTTTTGTGATACTAAGTCGCTTCGCGATTGGTAGTAAATCTGTTGATGTAATTTTTGTGATACTAGGTGCTTTGCGATTGACAGCTTGATTGTAAATATGATTTTTGTAAATTTGTGATAATATATCGCTTCGCGATTGGCAAAAAACTCAATAATTACAATTTTTGTGATACTAAGTCGCTTCGCAATTAGCAATAAATTTATTTTTATAATTTTTGTTATATTAGGTCGCTTCGCGAATGACAGCTTGACAGTAAATATGATTTTTGTAAATTTGTGATATGTCGCTTTGCGATTGGCTAAAAACTCAATAATTACATTTTTTGTGATACAAAGTCGCTTCGCGATTGGTAGTAAATCTGTTGATTTAATTTTTGTGATACTAGGTCGCTTCGCGATTGACAGCTTGACAGAAAATATGATTTTTGTAAATTTGTGATAATATGTCGCTTTGCGATTGGCAAAAAACTCAATAATTACAATTTTTGTGATACTAAATCGCTTCGCGATTAGTAGTAAATCTGTTGATGTAATTTTTGTGATACTAGGTCGCTTTGCGATTGACAGCTTGACAGTAAATATGATTTTTGTAGATTTGTGATAATATGTCGCTTTGCGATTGGCAAAAAACTCAATAATTACTTATTTTGTGATACTAAGTCGCTTCGGAATTGGTAGTAAATCTGTTGATGTAATTTTTGTGATACTAGGTCGCTTTGCGATTGACAATAAATATGATTTTTATAAATTTGTGATAATATTTCGCTTCACGATTGACAATAAACTTAATAATTACAATTTTTGTGATACTAAGTCGCTTCGCGATTGGTAGTAAATCTGTTGATGTAATTTTTGTGATACTAGGTCGCTTCGCGATTGACAGCTTGACAGAAAATATAATTCTTGTAAATTTGTGATAATATGTCGCTTTGCGATTGGCAAAAAACTCAATAATTACATATTTTGAGATACTAAGTCGCTTCGCGATTGGTAGTAAATCTGTTGATGTAATTTTTGTGATACTAGGTTGCTTCGCTATTTACAGCGCTTGGCAGTAAATATGATTTTTGTAAATTTGAGATAATTTGTCGCTTTGCGATTGGCTAAAAACTCAATAATTACATTTTTTGTGATACTAAGTCGCTTCGCGATTGGTAGTAAATTTGTTAGTGTAGTTTTTGTGATTGACAGTAAATATGATTTTTGTAAATTTGAGATAGTTTGTCGCTTCGCGATTGGCAAAAAACTCAATAATTACATTTTTTGTGATACTAAGTCGCTTTGCGATTGGTAGTAAATTTGTTAGTGTAGTTTTTGTGATACTAGGTCGCTTCGCGATTGACAGTAAATATGATTTTTGTAAATTTGTGATAATATGTTGCTTTGCGATTGGCATAAAACTCAATAATTACATTTTTTGTGATACTAAGTCGCTTCGCGATTGGTAGTAAATCTGTTGATGTAATTTTTGTGATACTAGGTGCTTTGCGATTGACAGCTTGATTGTAAATATGATTTTTGTAAATTTGTGATAATATATCGCTTCGCGATTGGCAAAAAACTCAATAATTACAATTTTTGTGATACTAAGTCGCTTCGCAATTAGCAATAAATTTATTTTTATAATTTTTGTTATATTAGGTCGCTTCGCGAATGACAGCTTGACAGTAAATATGATTTTTGTAAATTTGTGATATGTCGCTTTGCGATTGGCTATAAACTCAATAGTTACATTTTTTGTGATACTAACTCGCTTTGCGATTGGTAGTAAATCTGTTGATGTAATTTTTGTGATACTAGGTTGCTTCGCCATTTACAGAGCTGGACAGTAAATATGATTTGTGTAAATTTGAGATAATTTGTCGCTTTGCGATTGGCAAAAAACTCATTAATTACAATTTTTGTGATACTAAGTCGCTTTGCGATTGGTAGTAAATCTGTTAATGTAGTTTTTGTGATACAACGATTGACAGTTTGACAGTAAATATGGTTTTTGTAAATTTGTGATAATATGTCGCTTCGCGATTGATAATAAACTCAATAATTACAATTTTTGTAACACTTAGTCGCTTTGCGATTGACAGTTGTAGTTTTTGAGATATTAGGTTGCTTTGCTATTGACTTCTTGACAGTAAATATGATTGTCGTAATTGCGATTGGCAATAAATCTATTAGTTACTATTTTTGTGATACTAAGTCGCTTCGCGATTGACAACTTTAAAAAATGTAACAGATCTAACTTTTTACATATTTTCTTTCTAATTTAGTGGTTCACCACAAGGCTTTTATAATGTATTTTACAGTTTATTGGTATACTTTAAGGTTCCAAATTGTTTTAGAATATATTTTTTTTATAAAAAAATAATTTAAGGTATTTCACAAGGCTCAAAATAGTTTCAAATTACAATTATCTAAAGAATTATTTATTATTTATTGATATACTACGAGGCTCTAAATTGTTTCCAAATATAAAAATTATTTGTTATAAAAGAACAAGTTTCAGAGCATCAACAGACGTTCTAAACTGATTTATTTATCTTTTTTAATAAATCATTGCTATCTTAAAACTCATGCTGAGAACACAATTTAGAATATATTATTTCAAAAATTTGACTAAGTATGGTCCAAACATTGTCTAAACTGAATTTGGTCTCAAAATTGAGTTTATTTTAAAACTTTTTACAATAAATCAGTTCAAGGAAGTTTGCAACGAGTTGATTTGAAAACGTGCACCCGCTCAAATATTTGTGATCCAACTTACACTTGGGTGGGTGGTTGGGTACTCACTTGTCTAAGTGTTTATGGTCCAACTGCTTGGATCACAAACACTTAGTTAAAAATATTGGATCGGTGGTTTGAGAAAGTGTTCTCGCCTATCTGTCCAAATATTTGTGATTCAGCTAACATTTGGCTGGGTGGTTGGGTACTCAGTTCAAGAATGTTGGACCGGTGGTTTGAACATGTGTTTGAGCCCACCCACCCAAACTGTTTGTGATCAAACTGCTTGATAACTAACACTGTGGTGGGTGGGCGGGCACTGAGTTCAAGAATATTGGACTAGTGATTTGAAAACGTGTTCTCGCTAAAGTGTTTGTGATTCAATTACTTAATAACTAACACTTAGGTGGGTGGGTAGGCACTCAATTTAAGAATATTGGACCTGTGGTTTGAAAACGTGTTCCCGCCCACCCACCCAAGTGTTTGTGGTCTAACTGCTTCAAAACTAACACTTGGGTGGGTGGGCGGGCACTTAGTTTAAAAATATTGGGGGTTTAAAAAAGTGTTCCTGCTCACCCGCTCAAGTTTTGGTGTTCCAAGTGCTTGACAACTAACACTTTGGTAGGTGAGTGGGTACTCAGTTTAAGAATGTTGGATTGGTGGTTTGAAAAAGTGTTCCTGCCCACCCGTCCAAATATTTGTGATTCAGCTAACATTGGCTAGGTGGTTTGGGTACTTAATTCAAGAATATTAGATCGATGATTTGAAAACGTGTTTTTGCCCACCCGCCCAAGTATTTGTGCTCTAACTGCTTAATAAGTAAAACTTGAGTGAGCACTAAGTTTAGGAATATTGGAACTGAGGTTTGAAAACATGTTCCCGCCCAAGTGTTTGTGATTCAACTGCTTGGCAACTAACACTTGGGTGGGTGGGCGGGGATTTAGTTTCAAAATATTGGATCGGTGATTTGAAAATGTGTTTCCGCCCACCCGCTCAACTGTTAGTGATCTAGCTGCTTAGTAACTAACGCTTGGGTGGGTGGGTGGGCATTCAGTTTAAGAATGTTGAACCGGTAATTTGAAAACGAGTTCCCGCCCACCTACCCAAGTGTTTGTGATCTAACTGATTGACAAGTAACACTTAGGTGGTTGGATGGGCATTCAGTTTATGATTGTTGAACCGGTGGTTTGAAAACGTGTTCCCGCCCAAGTGTTTGTGATCCAATTGCTTGACAACTAATTCTTGGGTGGGTGGGTGAGCACTTAGTTCAAAAATGTTGAATTCTTGTTAATTAGTACAATGCTAGAAACTGCATTTAATCAAAATTTGATGCCCAACGTGAAGAATTTTTAATAAATCATTAATGTTAATAGTTAAAGTTAAAACTATATTTAAAGGCGCCCAACGTTGGGATGTTAAGTTTAACCATAAATGCTGATAACAGTTTTTAATAAATAATTGTCGCACAACGTGAGAACATAATTAATTTTAACCAAAAATGTTGGGCAAGTAAAACTTGGGTGGGTGAATGGACAAAATGTTGGACCGGTGGTTTGAAAAAGTGTTCTTGACCATTTGCTTAAATGTTTCTTATTCAACTGCTTGACAACTAACACTTGACTGGGTGGGTGGGCACCCAGCTTTTGACAGGGTTGGTGGGTTCGTGAGTGGGTTTGTGGGTGGGTTCTCAGCTTAAGAATGTTTGACCGGTGGTTTGAAAAAGTGTTTCCGCCCACCCGCCTAAGTGTTTGTGATTCAACTGTTTGGCAACTAACACTTGGGTGGGTGGGTGGGCACTCAGTTCAAGTATGATGGACTGGTGGTTTGAGAACGTGTTCCCGCTCACCCGCCCAAGTGTTTGTGATCCAACTGCTTGACAACTAACACTTAAGCGGGTGAGTGGGACTATAGTTTAAGAATATTGTACCGGTGGTTTAAAACGTGTTCCCGCCCAAGAGTTTGTGATCACACTCAGTTTGAGAATGTTGGACTGGTAATTTGAAAACGTGTTCCCGCCTACCTTTCAATGTGATTGTTATCAAGTAGTACAATGCTAGGAACTGCATTTAATCAATATTTGACGCCCAACGTAAAGATTTTTTAATAAATCACTAATTTTTATAATAAAGTTAAAAGTAAATTTATTGGCGCCCAACGTTGAGATGTTAAGTTCAATAATTATAAATGCTGAAAACTGCTTTTAATAAATAATTGACGCCCAACGTGAGGAAATAATTAAATTTAATCAAAAATGTTTGACAACAAACACGTGTTCCCTCCTACACAATTAAGTATTTGTGTTTTTTTTTTTTTTTTTTTTGTGGCGTGGTTGGGGAATCTTCAGACTTTGCGTTTCCTAGGACGTGTCGGATTCACCCTTCCGGGAGTGCCTACCGAATAAACCCCACCCAGACTGGGAATTGCCTGGAAGTTCGGCGCATAAACCTTCCGATAGAAGAGTTTTTGAGGGGACGGGAAGTTGTTTAGGAAAGTATTTGTGATCGAACTACTTGACAATTAACACTTGAGTGGGTGGGCACTCAGTTTAAGAATATTGGACCGGTGATTTGAAAACGTGTTCCCGCCCAAGTGTTTGTGTTTCAAATGCTTAAGTACTAACATTTGGGTGGGTGGGCACTTAGTCTAAAAATGTTGGACTGGCGGTTTGAAAAAGTGTTCCCGCCCACCCGCCCTAGTGTTTGTTATTGAACTGCTTGGCAACAAACACTTGGGCGGATGGTTTGGGCACTCAGTTCAAAAACGTTGGATTGGTGGATTGAAAATGTGTCCCCCCTCCCCAACTGTTTGCGATTTAACTGCTTGACTACAAACACTTGGGTGGGTCGGTGAGCACACAATTTAAAAATGTTGGACCGGTGGTGCTCCCGGCCAATCACCCAAGTATTTGTAGTTAAGTAGTACACTGCTGGAAACTGCATTTAATCAATATTTGACGCCCAACGTGAGGAATTTTTACAAAATCACTAATGTTAATAATAAAATTAAAACTTACTTATTGGCGCCCAACGTTGGGATATTAAGTTCAACCATAAATGCTAAAAACATCTTTTGATAAATAATTGACGCCCAACGTGAGGGCATTATTAGTTTTAACCAAAAATGTTAGGCAACATTTGGGTGGGTGGACTCAGTTCAAAAATGTTGGACTGGTGATTTGTAAACGTATTTCCGCTCACCCTCTCAAGTGTTTGTGATTCAATTGCTTGGCAACTAACATTTGGGTGGGTGGGCGGGCATTCAGTTCAAGAATGATGGACCGGTGATTTGAAAACGTATTTCCGCCCACCCGCCCAAGTGTTTGTGATCTAACTGCTTGACAACTAACACTTGTGTGGGTGGGTGGGCACTCAGTTCAAGAATGTTGGACCGGTGGTTTGAAAAAGTGTTCCCGCCCACCCGCTTAAGAGTTTGTGATTCAACTGCTTGGCAACAAACACTTAGGTGGGTAAGCGGGCACTCCGTTTATGAATGTTGGACGTATTTACGCTCACTCAGTGTGTTTGTTGTCAAGTATAACAATGCTAGAAACTGCATTTAATTAATATTTGACGTTCAAAGTTGAGGAATTTATAATAAATTACAAAGTTAATAATAAAATTAAAACTATACTTATTGGCGCCCAACGTTGGGATATTAAGTTTAACCATAAATGCTGAAAACAGCTTTTAATTGACGCTCAATGTGAGGACATAATTAAATTACTTGGGTAGGTGGGCGGGCACTTAGTTTGAAACTATTGGACCAGTGATTTAAAAACATTAACGCCTACCCGCCCAAGTTTTTATTGTCAAGTAGTACAATGCTAGAAAGGAGTTTTTAATAAATCACTAATGTTATTGATAAAGTTAAAACTATACTTATTGGCGCCCAATGTTCGGATATCAAGTTCAACGTTAAACGCTGAAAACTGCTTTTAATAAATAACGTGAGGACATAATTAAATTAAACCAAGAATTGTTTGAGAAGTATTACTTAGGTGGGTGGGTAGGCATTCAGTTTTAGAATGTTTGACCGGTGATTTGAAAAAATGTTTCTGCCCACCCGCCTAAGTGCTTGTGATCTAACTGCTTGATAACTAACACTTGGGTGGGCACTCAGTTCAAGAATTTTGGACCGGTGGTTTGAAAAAGTGATCTAACTGCTTGATAACTAACACTTGGGTGGGTGGGTAGGCACTCAATTTAAGAATGTTGGACCGGTTGTTTGAAAAAGAGTTCCCGCCCACCCGCCCAAGTGTTTGTGATCTGACTGCTTGATAACTAACACTTGGGTGGGCACTCAATTTTGAATATTGGACCGTTGATTTGAAAAAGTGTTCCCGCCCACTCGCCCAAGTGTTTGTGATCTAACTGCTTGATAACTAACACTTGGGTGGGTGGGTGGGCACTAAGTTTAAGAATATTGGACCGTTGATTTTAAAAAGTGTTCCCGCCCACCCGCCCAAGTGTTTGTGATCTAACTGCTTGATAACTAACACTTGAATGGGTGGGTGGGTGGGCACTAAGTTTAAGAATATTGGATCGGTGGTTTGAAAAAGTGTTCCCGCCCACCTGCCCAAGTGTTTGTGATCTAACTGCTTGATAACTAACACTTGGGTGGGTGGGTGGGTGGGCACTAAGTTCAAGAATATTGGATCGGTGGTTTGAAAAAGTAATTCCGCCCACACGCCCAAGTGTTTGTGATCTAACTGCTTGATAACTAACACTTGGGTGGGCACTCAATTTTGAATATTGGACCGTTGGTTTGAAAAAGTGTTCTTGCTTACCCGTCCAAGTGTTTGTGATCTAACTGCTTGATAACTAACACTTGGGTGGGTGGGTGGGCACTCAATTCAAGAATATTGGACCGGTGGTTTGAAAAAGTGTTCCCGCCCACCTGCCCAAGTGTTTGTGATCTAACTGTTTTATAACTAATACTTGGGTGGGTGGGTGGGCACTCAATTCAAGAATATTGGACCGATGGTTTGAAATAGTGTTCCCGCCCACCCGCCCAAGTGTTTGTGATCTAACTGTTTGATAACTAACACTTGGGTGGGTGGGTGGGCACTCAATTCAAGAGTATTGGACCGGTGGTTTGAAAAAGTGTTTCCGCCCACCCGCCCAAGTGTTTGTGATCTAACTGTTTGATAACTAACACTTGGGTGGGTGGGTGGGCACTCAATTCAAGAATATTGGACCGGTGGTTTGATACAGTGTTCCTGCCCACCCGCCCAAGTGTTTGTGATCTAACTGCTTGATAACTAACACTTGGGTAGGTGGGTGGGCACTCAGTTCAACAATGTTGGACCGGTGGTTTGAAAACGTGTTTTCTTCTAACTGTTTGTGATCAACTTTTACCATAAGTAACACTTTAGTGGGTGGGCGGGCACTTAGTTTAAAAATATTGAACCGGTTGTTTAAAAACATGTTTTTGCCCACCCTCTCAAATGTTTATAATCCGATTGTTATCAAAATTTTCAAAAATATGCAAATTTGTTTCAAATATATTTTATGTAGAATCAAATTTTCTACAAAATTTGGTTTAATGATTTTCTAAATTTTTGAAAACAATTGAGTTATTAAGTTTTAATTTACAAAATGGCTGTTTTATTAGGTTTTTTTAATTAAATCAATAGTTTCTATATATATATATGCAAAAGTACATTTTGTGTAAATTTTCTACAAAATTTGGTTTTTTAAGATATTTGTAAACAAGTGAAATATTAAGGTTTAATTTGTAAAATGGCAAATTGTTTTAATAATATTAAAATTATTATAAAATAAATTTTTTAAATAAATTTAAAATATCTTGTTGGTGACTTTATTCCTGCTTATTTAGGATATGCGCAGTGATAAAAATTTAATGTAAATTATCTGTATAAAAAAATCGTCTGTAAATTGCATTCTAAAATCACTTTTATTTAAAACATTTTCTTATAAAGTCAAAACCAATCAAATAAAAAATTGATTTTACTAAATTAATTTTACTAAAAAAAATCGTTAAAAAAATTTAAATAAATTATCTGTATAATAAATTCGGTTGTAAATTGCATTTTAAATCATTTTTAATTGAAACATTTTCTTATAAAGTTAACTGGTTTTGCAATGTACATTTTCTGTTCGTGTCATGTTATTATCATAAAGTACTTTATTCAATCATATGTCTCCAGATGATTGGTTATCTGTAAAAAAATGTTGATGTTGGTGACCGCAGAATGTTAATAAACCCATAATTAGAATGACATTGTGGAATTTAAAAACCGCAATAACTGATTATTAAATGTGAATTAATGCTCATTTATCTATTGTTATAATACAATTATTATATTTTTCAGAACGAAAATGAAAATTAAAACAGTATTTTTCCTGGGCACACTCCTAATAAGTCTTCAAACCAGTCAACAACTATCATTCATCCCAGCACATCTAAGAGAATCATATGGAGATGCCTTAGAAGCCATATTTGGAATGGGCGTGCGTTTACAAGCAATACTCCACGAACCCTCAACTAACAACAAAGAAAATTTCCTGGTATCTCCATTAAGTGCGGCCTTAATAATAGGCCAATTAATGTTGGGAGCTGAAGGTGAATTCAGGGAACAATTATACGAATTACTAGCATTACCGGCGGATAACAAACACCTACTTAATATTCATAATAAAAATGGTAAAAATAGTAGTTTACCATTAGCTCATAGCAAATTACACGTGCAACTTGGTACTGTTAACAGATTACTTCAACAGAGTCACACTAGTAAATCATTGTTTACTTTAGAAAGTGCTAATGCGTTATTTGCAAATCGCTATTTACAACTTAAAAAGGAATTCAGTCACAGCATTGGGTTACTTTATGAAACTCAATTGTACAGTATGAATTTTAACGATCCAATCGCTTCATTGGGTTTTATAAACAATTGGGCTTCTGAACATACTAAAGGATTAATAAATAATATTTTACCAGTACCACCTGGTCCTAATACAGCTGGAATTTTTGCAAATGCTATTTATTTTAAAGGTCAATGGGAGCAACCTTTCAGTAGCGAAATTAATCAAAATGGTCCTTTCTTTTTATCAGCTGATAAAACAGTTCCTACTACGTTTATGACGGCTTTATTGGAAGGAGTTCCATATGCTGAAAGCAAAATTTTAAATTGCAAAATGGTGGTTTTGCCTTATAAGAATCGTGAATTAGGCATGTACATTGTTTTACCCAATAAAGGCCACGAATACCAATACGACATTGCAAAGTTTACAACCTCATCCAATGTACGGCATGTTTTAGATATGATTGAAAATTTAACCGACAGAGATGTTGTAATTAAGATACCAAAAATGTCGTTATCTACTAGTCTAAGCATATTGAAACCTTTACAAAAATACGCTTTATTCAGAAATGTTACTAAAGAAGCCCCAAGTAAAGCAAATGTTTTAGATACTTTGGAAGATAAAATTAAAAATTTTCAAAATTTCCGTACCAATCAAGGTTCTAATTTAGTTTTAACCAATGCTGCCGATAATGCTGATTTGGTGGTTTCTGAAATTTTACAACAAATGACGTTTGCAATCAATGAAGATGGAACTGAAGCTGCTGCTGTTACTGCAAGCATTATGGATTACAATGGTGGTTCAAAAAGTTTCCTAGCTAATAAGCCGTTTATGTTCTTTATAAGACATGAAGCAACTGCTGTTACACTTTTCTGGGGTACAATTTCGAATCCTGTGCAATAGTTTTGCAACAAATGAGGCTCTATTTTGTAATCAATTCTTATTTGAGCTGATTTTATTTTTTTATTTATTGATTGTACTTATTTATATTTTATATGATTTTTTTTTAAATAATATAAGTTTATGACTGCTTTTGATTATTGCAAATTTGTTGTATTTTAAAGACTGATAGTACCAAAAGAAGTATGCTATATAAAGTTGTTGAATATTTCTTATCCTTATCCCAAATAATTTGATATATAAATGTTAATTAGATTTAAATATTTTTATTAATTAGTTAAATTTTTGCTATATTCAAAGAGAACGCTCAGTGTGGAGGTTGAATTTATGAGTTTTGATACTATAAACCAATGCTTTGCCAATTGAGCTATTGCGATTTAAAATCATTTAAATTTACTTAAGTTTTTTTGTTCAATGTCGTTCAGCCTGGCAGGTGGCTTCGTGTTTGAAAACGTAAAGGTTAGCAAGCTAACAACTAGTGGCTCACATGAACACCACTTCACACATCAGATACACAATCCGGCATACTTTTCTTTCTGTCTCTTTATTCTTTTTCTCTCTCTCTCTTTATTCTTTTTCTCTCTCTCTCTCTCTCTCTTTCCTTTAGTAGGTTGATGACTAGTAGCCTTACAGAAGCACACTCACTTCACACACTAGATACACCAGCGATTTTGCTATTTTATGAACAAAATTTTGTTTTTTTTGGTAACAATCATCTTGGAGTGCATAGTTGCCAATTTGCATTAAAATGCAATGTTTGGTTTAGGAGTTATGTCTTAAATTTATTCCTTAATGGCTTCCAGCTTGCAATAAGTTAAGCCGCCTAGATTCAATTTACTCTAAATTAACCGAATCAAATTAGATGCAATTTACACAATTGGTAGTAATGATATTGGAGTGCATTGTTGCCAAATTGCATTAAAATTTAATGTTTGGTTCAGAAATTATGTTTTAAATTTATTCCTTAATGGCTTCCAGCTTGCAATAAGTTAAGCCGCCTAGATTCAATTTACTCAAAACTGACTGAATCAAATTAGATGTAATTTACACAGTTGGTAATAATGTTATTGGAGTGCATTGTTGTCAAATTGCATTAAAATTCAATGTTTGGTTCCGAAGTTATATCATAAATTTATTATTTAATGGCTTCCAGTTTGCAATACGTTAAGCCGCCTAGATGCAATTTATTCAAAATTGACCAAATCAAATTAGATGTAATTTGCACAGTTGGCAACTATGATATTGGAGTGCATTGTTGCCAAATTGCATTAAAATCCAATGTTTGGTTCAGAAGTTATGTCTTAAATTTATTCCTTAATGGCTTCCAGCTTGCAATACGTTAAGCCGCCTAGATTCAATTTACTCAAAACTGACTGAATCAAATTAGATGTAATTCACACAATTGATAGTAATGATATTGGAGTGCATTGTTGCCAAATTGCATTAAAATACAATGTTTGGTTCAGAAGTTATGTCTTAAATGTATTCCTTAATGGCTTCCTGCTTGCAATAAGTTAAGCTTCCTAGACTCAGTTTACTCAAAACTGACTAAATCAAATTAGATGTAGTTTACACAGTTGGTAACTATGATATTGGAATGCATTGTTGCCAAATTACATTAAAATACAATGTTTGGTTCAGAAGTTATGTCTTAAATTTATTCCTTAATGGCTTCCAGCTTGCAATAAGTTAAGCTGCTTAGACTCAATTTACTCAAGACTGACCGAATCAAATTAGATGTAATTTACACAGTTGGTAACAATGATCTTGGAGTGAATTGTTGCGAATTTGCATTAAAATCCAATGTTTGGTTTAGAAGTTATGCCTTAAATTTATTCTTTATTGGCTTCCAGCTTGCAATAAGTTAAGCCGCCTAGATTCAATTTACTCAAAACTGACCGAATCAAATTAGATGATGCAATTCACACAATTGGTAGTAATGGTATTGGAGTGCATTGTTGCCAAATTGCATTAAAATTTATTGTTTAGTTCAGAAATTATGTCTTAAATTTATTCCTTAATGGCTTCCAGCTTGCAATAAGTTAAGCTGCCTAGACTCAATTGACTCAAAACTAACTGAATCAAATTAGATGTAATTTACTCAGTTGGTAGTAATGATATTGGAGTGCATTGTTGCCAATTTGCATTAAAATACAATGTTTGGTTTAGAAGTTATGTCTTATATTTATTCCTTAATGGCTTCCAGCTTGCAATAAGTTAAGCTGCTTAGACTCAATTTACTCAAAACTGACCTAATCAAATTAGATGTAATTTACACAGTTGATAATAATGTTATTGGAGTACATTGTTGCCAAATTGCATTAAAATCCAATGTTTGGTTAAGAAGTTAGTCTTAAATTTATTATTCCTTAATGGTTTCCAGCTTGCAATAAGTTAAGCCGCCTAAATTTAATTTACTTAAAACTGACTGAATCAAATTAGATGTAATTTACACAATTGGTAACAATGATCTTTTAGTGTATTGTTGCCAAATTGCATCAAAATTCAATGTTTGGTTCAGAAGTTGGCTTAAATTTATTTCTTAATGGCTTCCAGCTTGCAATAAGTTAAGCCGCCTAGATTCAATTTTCACAAAACTGACCGAATCAAATTAGATGTTATTTACACAGTTGGTAACTATGATATTGGAGTGCATTGTTGCCAAATTGCATTAAAATCCAATGTTTGGTTCCAAAGTTATGTCTTACATTGATTCTTTAATGGCTTCCAGCTTGCAATAAGTTAAGCCGCCTTGATTCAATTTACTTAAAACTGAACAAATCAAAATAGATGCCATTTACACAATTGGTAGTAATGATATTTTAGTGCAAGGTTGCCAAATTGCTAAAAAATCTAATGTTTGGTTTCGAAGTTATGTGTTAAATTTATTTCTTAATGGCTTCCAGCTTGCAATACGTTAAGCCGCCTACATTCAATTTACTCAAAACTGACTGAATCAAATTAGATTTAATTTACACAGTTGGTAACAATGATCTTGAAGTGCATTGTTGCCAAATTGCATTAAAATCCAATGTTTGGTTCAGAAGTTATGTCTTAAATTTATTCCTTAATGGCTTCCAGCTTGCTATAAGTTAAGCCGCCTAGATTTAATTTACTCAAAACTGACCGAATCAAATTAGATGTAATTTACACAGTTGGTAACTATGATATTGGAGTATATTGTTGACAAATTTTATTAAAATACAATGTTTGGTTCAGAAGTTATGTCTTAAATGTATTCCTTAATGGCTTCCTGCTTGCAATAAGTTAAGCTTCCTAGACTCAGTTTACTAAAAACTGACCGAATCAAATTAGATGTAATTTACACAGTTGGTTTCTAAGATATTGGAGTGTATTGCTGCTAAATTGCATTAAAATTTACCGTTTGGTTCAGAAGTTATGTCTTAAATTTATTCCTTAATGGCTTCCAGTCTGCAATAAGTTAAGCCGCCTACATTCAATTTACTCAAAACTGACTGAATCAAATTAGATTTAATTTACACGGTTGGTAACAATGATCTTGAAGTGCATTGTTGCCAAATTGCATTAAAATCCAATGTTTGGTTCAGAAGTTATGACTTAAATTTATTCCTTATTGGCTTCCAGCTTGCTATAAGTTAAGCCGCCTAGAATTAATTTACTCAAAACTGACCGAATGAAATTAGATGTAATTTACACGGTTGCTTACTAAGATATTAGAGTGTATTGTTGCTAAATTGCATTAAAATTCACCGTTTGGTTCAGAAGTTATGTCTTAAATTTATTCCTTAATGGCTTCCAGCCTGCAATAAGTTAAGCCGCCTAGAATTAATTTACTCAAAACTTACCGAATGAAATTAGATCTTATTTACACAGTTGGTAACTATGATATTGGAGTGTATTGTTGCCAAATTGTATTAAAATTCAATGTTTGGTTCAGAAGTTATGTCTTAAATTTATTCCTTAATGGCTTCCAGCTTGCAATACGTTAAGCCGCCTAGATGCAATTTACTCAAAACTGAACGAATCAAAATAGATGCAATTTACACAATTGGTAGTAATGATATTTTAGTGCAAGGTTGCCAAATTGCTTAAAAATCTAATGTTTGGTTCCGAAGTTATGTGTTAAATTTATTTCTTAATGGCTTCCAGCTTGCAATAAGTTAAGCCGCCTACATTCAATTTACTCAAAACTGACTGAATCAAATTAGATTTAATTTACACGGTTGGTAACAATGATCTTGAAGTGCATTGTTGCCAAATTGCATTAAAATCCAATGTTTGGTTCAGAAGTTATGTCTTAAATTTATTCCTTAATGGCTTCCAGCTTGCAATAAGTTAAGCTGCCTAGATTCAATTTACTCAAAACTGACCGAATCAAATTAGATGTAATTTTGACAGTTGGTAACTATGATATTGAAGTATATTGCTGCCAAATTGCATTAAAATCCAATGTTTGGTTCAGAAGTTATGTCTTAAATTTATTCTTTAATGGCTTCCAGCTTGCTATATGTTAAGCCGCTTAGTTTCAATTTACTCAAAACTGACCGAATCAAATTAGATGCAAATTTACACAATTGGTAGTAATGATATTGGAGTGCATTGTTGCCAAATTGCATTAAAATTTAATGTTTGGTTCAGAATTTATGTCTTAAATTTATTCCTTAATGGCTTCCAGCTTGCAATAAGTTAAGCTGCCTAGACTCAATTTACTTAAGACTGACTGAATCAATTTAGATGTAATTTACACAGTTGGTAACAATGATCTTGGAGTGTATTGTTGCCAAATTGCATTAAATTCCAATGTTTGGTTCAGAAGTTTTGTCTCACATTTATTCTTTAATGGCTTCCAGCTTTCAATAAGTTAATCCGCCTAGATTCAATTTACTCAAAACTGATTGAATCAAATTAGAAGTAATTTACACAATTGGTAGTTATGATATTGGAGTGCATTGTTGACAAATTGCATTAAATCCAATGTTTGGTTCAGAAGTTTTGTCTCACATTTATTCTTTAATGGCTTTCAGCTTCCAATAAGTTAAGCTGCCTAGATTCAATTTACTCAAAACTGACTGAATCAAATTAGATGCAATTTACATAGTTGGTAACAATGTAATTGAAGTGCATTGTTGCCAAATTGCATTAAAATCCAATGTTTGGTTCAGAAGTTGGCTTAAATTTATTCCTTAATGATTTCCAGCTTGCAATAAGTTAGATTTAATTTATTCAAAACTGACTAAATTAAATTAGATGTAATTTACACAGTTGGTAACTATGATATTGGAGTGTATTGTTGCCAAATTGCATTAAAATCCAATGTTTGGTTTAGAAGTTATGTCTTAAATTTATTCCTTATTGGCTTCCAGCTTGCAATAAGTTAAGCTGCCTAGATTCAATTTACTCAAAACTGACTGAATCAAATTAGATGTAATTTACACAGTTGGCAACTATGATATTGAAGTATATTGTTGCCAAATTGCATTAAAATCCAATGTTTGGATCAGAAGTTATGTCTTAAATTTATTCTTTAATGGCTTCCAGCTTGCTATATGTTAAGCCGCCTAGGTTCAATTTACTCAAAACTGACTGAATCAAATTAGATGCAAATTACACAATTGGTAGTAATGATATTGGAGTGCATTTTTGCCAAATTGCATTAAAATTTAATGTTTGGTTCAGAAATTATGTCTTAAATTTATTCCTTAATGGCTTCCAGCTTGCAATAAGTTAAGCCGCCTAGATTCAATTTACTCAAAACTGACTGAATCAAATTATATGTAATTTACACAGTTGGTAACTATGATATTGGAATGCATTGTTGCCAAATTACATTAAAATCCAATGTTTGGTTCAGAAGTTATGTCTTAAATTTATTCCTTAATGGCTTCCAGCTTGCAATACGTTAAGCCGCCTAGATTCAATTTACTCAAAACTGACTGAATCAAATTAGATGCAATTTACACAATTGGTAGTTATGATATTGGAGTGCATTGTTGGCAAACTGCATTAAAATCCAATGTTTGGTTCAGAAGTTTTGTCTTAAATTTATTCTTTAATGGCTTTCAGCTTGCAATAAGTTAAGCTGCTTAGACTCAATTTACTCAAAACTGACCGAATCAAATTAGATGTAATTTACACAGTTGGTAACAATGTTATTGGAGTTAATTATTGCCAAATTGCATTAAAATCCAATGTTTGGTTTAGAAGTGAGTCTTAAATTTATTATTCTTTAATGGTTTCCAGCTTGCAATAAGTTAGATTTAATTTACTCAAAACTGACCGAATCAAATTAGTTGTATATTACACAGTTAGTAACAATATTATTGGATTGCATTTTTGCTAATTTGCATTAAAATTTAATGTTTGGTTCAGAAGTTATGTCTTAAATTTATTTTTTAATGGCTTTTTGCTTGCAATATGTTAAGCCGCTTAGATTCAATTACTCAAAACTGACTGAATCAAATTAGATGCAATTTACACAATTGGTAGTAATGATATTGAAGTACATTGTTGCTAAATTGCATTAAAATCTAATGTTTGGTTCCGAAGTTATATCTTAAATTTATTCCTTAATGGCATCCAGCTTGCAATACGTTAAGCCGCCTAGATGCAATTTACTCAAAACTGACTGAATCAAATTAGATGTAATTTACACAGTTGGTAATAATGTTATTGGAGTGCATTGTTGCCAAATTGCATTAAAATTCAAGGTTTGGTTCCGAAGTTATATCATAAATTTATTCTTTAATGGCTTCCAGCTTGCAATACGTTAAGCCGCCTAGATGCAATTTACTCAAAACTGAACGAATCAAATTAGATGCAATTTACACAATTGGTAGTAATGATATTTTAGTGCAAGGTTGCCAAATTGCTTAAAAATCTAATATTTGGTTTCGAAGTTTTGTGTTAAATTTATTCCTTAATGGCTTCCAGCTTGCAATAAGTTAAGCCGCCTACATTCAATTTACTCAAAACTGACTGAATCAAATTAGATTTAATTTACACAGTTGGTAACAATGATCTTGAAGTGCATTGTTGCCAAATTGCATTAAAATCCAATGTTTGGTTCAGAAGTTATGTCTTAAATTTATTCCTTAATGGCTTCCAGCCTGCAATACGTTAAGCCGTCTAGATGCAATTTACTCAAAACTGAACGAATCAAATTAGATGCAATTTACACAATTGGTAGTAATGATATTTTAGTGCAATGTTGCCAAATTGCTTGAACATCTAATGTTTGGTTCCAAAGTTATGTCTTAAATTTATTCCTTAATGGCTTCCAGCTTGCAATAAGTTAAGCTGCTTAGACTCAATTTACTCCAAACTCACCTAATCAAATTAGATGTAATTTACACAGTTGGTAATAATGTTATTGGAGTGCAATGTTGCCAAATTGCATTAAAATCCAATGTTTGGTTAAGAAGTTAGTCTCAAATTTATTATTCTTTAATGGATTCCAGCTTGCAATAAGTTAAGCCGCCTAAATTTAATTTACTTAAAACTGACTGAATCAAATTAGATGTAATTTACACAATTGGTAACAATGATCTTTTAGAGTATTGTTGCCAAATTGCATCAAAATTCAATGTTTGGTTCAGAAGTTGGCTTAAATTTATTTCTTAATGGCTTCCAGCTTGCAATAAGTTAAGCCGCCTAGATTCAAATTACACAAAACTGACCGAATCAAATTAGATGTAATTTACACAGTTGGTAACAATGATATTGGAGTGCATTGTTGCCAAATTGCATTAAAATTCAATGTTTGGTTCCAAAGTTATGTCTTACATTGATTCTTTAATGGCTTCCAGCTTGCAATAAGTTAAGCCGCCTAGATTTAATTTACTCAAAACTGACCGAATGAAATTAGATGTAATTTACGCAATTTGTATTTATGATATTGGAGTGCATTGTTGGCAAATTGCATTAAAATTCAATGTTTGGTTCAGAAGTTATATTTTAAATTTATTCCTTAATGGCTTCCAGCTTGCAGTAAGTTAAGCTGCCTAGACTCAATTTACTCAAAACTAACTGAATCAAATTAGATTAAATTTACACAGTTGGTAGTAATGATATTGGAGTGCATTGTTGCCAAATTGCATTAAAATTTAATGTTTGGTTCAGAAATTATGTCTTAAATTTATTTGTTATTGGCTTCCAGCTTGCAATAAGTTAAGCTGCCTAGACTCAATTTACTCAAGACTGACTGAATCAAATTAGATATAATTTACACAGTTGGTAACAATGATCTTGGAGTGTATTGTTGCCAAATTGCATTAAAATCCAATGTTTGGTTTAGAAGTTATGCTTTAAATTTATTCTTTATTGGCTTCCAGCTTGCAATAAGTTAAGCAGCCTAGATTCAATTTACTCAAAACTGACTGTATTAAATTAGATGCAATTTACACAGTTGGTAACAATGTAATTGGAGTGCATTGTTGCCAAATTGTATTAAAATCCAATGTTTGGTTCAGAAGTTATGTCTTAAATTTATTCTTTAATGGCTTTTAGCCACCTCTCTACAAGCGACAGGTATCATTTTGCTACCAGAGAAGGTCGTAATTCCATCTCTTGATGGCGAACACTTAGGTGGGTGAGCGGGACACTCCTTACCATGATAAATAGTCAGTAGGTTGGATTGGAGTGGTCTATCCACTTTTTCAAGTATCCGCCATAAAGAGATTGGATTACGACTTTTCCTTAAATGACTCCTCACGCTTGCAGAAAGGTTAAATAGGCAATCTTTTGACGACGAACACTTGGATGGGTGGATGGGACACTCTAAAGCATGATAACTAGTTAGTAGTTTAGATTGGAGTGGCCCACCTACCCACCCAAGTGTACGCTATCAAGAGATTGGATTACGACCTTTTTTGAGGCTCCTTGCTTGCAGAGTGGTCAAATATGCAATCTCTTGACGACGAACACTTGGTTGAGTAGGTGGGATACTCTATAGCATGATAACAAGTCGGTAGTTTGGATTGGAGTGACCCACCTACCCGCCCACGTGTCCGCCTTTAAAAGATTGGATTACAACCTTCTCTTGAAGCAAAATGACTTCTGACGCTTGCAGAGAGGTCAAACATGCAATTTTTTTATGACTGGGACACTTAATAGCATGATAACGAGTCAGTAGTTTGGATTGGAGTGGCCCACCCACACACTAAAGTGTCCGCTATCAAGAGATTGGATTACGACTTTCTCTTGAAGCGAAATGACTTTTGATGCTTGCAGAGAAGTCAAACATACAATTTCTTGACGACTGACACATAGGTGGGTGGGTGGGACACTATACCATATAACTAGTCAGTAGTTTAAATTGGAGTGGCCATTCTTCCCACCCAAATGGTTTTTGACGCTTGCAAAGAGGTCAAACATGAAATCTTTTGATGATGAACACTTTATAACTAGTTAGTAGTTTGAATTGGAGTGGCCCATAAACCCACCAAGTATTGGTCATTAAATGATTGATAAATTCCTACTTTTTTTCCGACTTTTCTATTTTTAAAGTTTACAGAGAAGAGACTTTCCAGTTTTTTATTAACAAACTTTTGGGCAAATGGGTGTACACTCTAATGTACTGAATGGTAATTATGAAATGGAGTGACCCAATCAACCTTTCACTCAAGTGTTGATAATCCAAAAACTGTTAATCACATTCTCCTTCTTGAACAAAGAAACTTTTATGGCTTATAAAAAGGAAGAAACTTCCAATTCTTTTACAACAAACACTTCAGTTCAAACTGCTGATTTGAAATGATTCACCTATCCGCTCAAATGTCAGTCATCAAAATATTGCCTCTCTCTTTCTTGGACAAAGAAACTTTTAACGTTTGAAACATGTTTGATAGTTCAGAATTATTTTATTGCACAACTTAACATTTCTGACATTTCAGGTGAGTTTTTGACCCTTAAAAAACATTTTATTGCACATTAGAACATTTTGCCAGATTAGGAAATTTATGTTGCACATTACAATCGTTTTTGACATTTTGGGATTATACTTTTTTTAATTTAACGTTTTTGGAATATTTTGGACAATTAATGAACATTTCAGGAATATTTTGTACAGTTTAGAAACATTTTGTTTGCACTGGATCATTTTTGACAGATAAAAATATTTTTTCCCGCATTAGAACATTCTTGACAGTTCAGAAACATGTTTGCATTTTAGAATATTCCAGAAACATTTTAGACAATTCAAATTTTTATTTATTGCACATTACAACATTTTTGACATATTAAGAATATTTTTTTATAGTTTTGAACATTTCAGAAGAAGTTATTGATTGGTACAGTAGTTTTGACTTAAGTTTATACAAATTTAAAAAAGCGGTTTATCGTACTTCACCGGAAATTCTTCTTCTTGGGATTCTTTTTAAAATTTTTGATTTTTAATTTGTAATCCTTAAAAATTGGAAATGTCTTCATGTATAGTTTGTCAAACCTTAATAACAAATGTTTATTGATAATTTTCCTGCAATTAAATATTAAAAAAAACCAATCATTATAATGTGTAATAAGCATTTTAAGCAATTTTTATTATAAATCTAACTTGATGTTAACATTTCAATCAAATCATATCAATAAAATCAATTAATTAATAAAAACTATCGTATCGAAAAAAAAAATTACTTAACAACATCCGTATTACTTTCAGATTCTAAAGAAACAGAAGTAGTAATAGACTCTGTCGATTCAATCAGTTTAAAAATCGAACTTTTCTTCTTAACATCATCATCCGGCAAATCAACATTTAAAATCTCATTTTTTTGAACATTCTCATCAATATCATCAATCTCCTGCTGATTATTTAATTCTTGAACTGAAACGTATTCTTGTTTAAAATTAGGTAGAACCATCTCATCCTTATCGGCATCATAATCAGAATCATGAACAGTATATAAGCTTCTGCTTGATATTGAACTGTTTGAGGATTCAATTTTTGGAGTTTTAACAGTTGATGGTGGATTTGGTTTAGGTATACGTTTGCGTACTGTAACCTGGCTTACATCATCAGATGAAGAAGTTGGTACGTAAGTTGCACGTGAACGTTTTGTTATGGTTGATTCTTTGGCGTCAACTTTTGGTTGTAAATCTAATGTTTCTAAAATAACTTCTTCGGAGGAATTGGTTAATGGATCTGATGATGGGATTATTGTAGTTACTTCAGGATTAATTTTTGCAGCGTGTTTTAAATAATTTGATCCAATTGGTGTAAGGTTTTCTTCTTTGTTTGTTTGTAATACATTAGTGGTTGTTGGGATGAATTCTTTGCTTGATTCTATTTGTGGTGGTGGTTGGGGTTGTGGATTATTATTGTTATCGTCATTATTTTTACTTAAATTAAAAATATCTTTACAATTAACAGTGCAAACTTCTTGACAAATTTCAGCAATGAAATGGGTATCTTTTTCTAATATATTGGTAAGATTATGATCAATAATACTTATAACATCCAATCTAGTTGATGGAATTCTTTTCACACTAACTGTAGTTGATTTTGGAAGTTCTTCCAACAATGCTTTAGTATGATCCTCATTAATTATTTCATCAATAATACAATAATTTATGCACAAAGGTTCTGCATTATTGGGAGGATCGAAATCATCAAAAATTGGTTTATTGGCAATTTCTTGTTCGGTACGTTCTAATAATAAATCCATTACGGCTTTCACATCATTAATTATAGCATCTTGAGCTAATTTTTTAGTAGTTTCATTTTTAATATTGATGGCTTCAATTACTGATTCTTTGATATCATTTGAAGCTTCTAATAAGTCTTTAATCATGATGTTAATATCACTTTCAACTATATCATAGGCTATTTTATGCTGTCCATCACCGGAATAACGGATTTTTAATAACATTTCCTTTTCATTAGTGATTAAAGTTGAAGATTTTTTTATAACTATTTCGGGATCGTAAATATTCTGCAATGTATTGATTGTAATTGGTTGTTCCATATCAAAAAATGTTATTAAATCTGGTATTTCTTCGTTTTTTGCTCGAAAAAACTGTTCTTCATTTTTTTCTAATTTCTTTTCAATATTTTTTTCTTTTCTAATTCCACGTTTGCTTATTGGTGGTGAATATTGTCCCATCCTATCAAACGTAGGCGATTCCAACCACATTTCTCCATGCTTATTATGTTTGGTGTATTTTTTCCTTTTATCGCCTTCATATTCGGATGGATTAATATAACTCAACAATCTATGCTTAGCGGATTCTAATAAATCTAAAGTTTTATCAATATCAGCTCGCAGATTTTCATCAATTAATCTTGTTTTGTCGCGTCGCTTCTTTTCATAAATGCTTTTTACGTATAATTTAGGTTCATCCGCAAATTTGGGCATTACTTTTAAATAAACTTCACCATGCTTGCGTTCGGGTGGTAGTAATCTATTATCATATTTAATAACATATCTGGGATTTTGCACATTTGGTGTATTGGTTGGTGCTTTTAAATAATACATACTGCTACCTGATTCGGTTGTATAAATTGAAGATGTATCAATATTTGTGTTTGTTGTACTGGTTCTTGGATATAATGTTTCTTCTGAAGTTAACAATTTTTTATGTCTGGATATTTTAGGGAAGCTTATTTTATTATCATCGGGTTTATTCATTAGTAAACTTTTTTGTATATCAATTTCCTTACTAACGCTTGTAATTATATTCGAATATTGTGTTGAAATATCATTGGAACCCTGCACTTTATTAACGACTTGATTCAAAATTTCCTTAACAATATTCTTGGATGTTTCATTATAATCTCGATCATCAGCCGAAGTTGCGTCTTCAACTATATCATCCAATTTTATATCGCATAATTTGGATTGAACTTTTTCTCGTACTAAGAAGGTATAACTTAATGATTTACTCTTATCGTGTACTTTTTTTAACTTTTTTGTGTTTTGTAGTTGTACTTTCAAATTTAAATTACGCACTAGCATATTTTTTTCAATATTTGATGGCTAAAATTAGTTAAATGTAATTAAATCAAGCTAATTAATCAAAACCCACCATGTTATCCTGTAGAGGACGCACAACAGTTTCGATTTTATTTGTAAACTTCCCATCACCTCGCTTAATCTGTACAGGATTTATAAAATATAACGGCATTTTTGATATTTCTTCAATTGTGGTATCATAAGGTATTTTAACATTACCGGAAAAAGTTGATTTTGAAGGTGTTACTTCAGTCATTTCCAATGCAGAACTACCATTACTTCTGAATTAATTAATCAATTAAAATTATTATAAATTGAATTAATTTTTACTAACTTTTCACTGAGACATTTACTAATTGCTTTCAATTCTATAGTTACCTCAACATCTTTACCTTCAACATCTTTAGGCATTGATATTGCCATTGCAAACTCATCATCTATTTCATCCAAATAAACACCATTCAAATCTTTTTCTGCAAATTATAAATTAGCAAATAATCAATCAATTGTAATAAAATACTTTTTTCTGTATTAGCATTAAGGAAGATATTAAAAAAGCTTTTCCATCCTGATTTCGATTTTCTCAATTCTGGTGTTTTTTCTTGATGTTTGCTAATTTTTTTCTTATCTTTTGTGTCTTTGCTGCTGATTATTATGCTATGAAAAATATTGTAATTCTTAAAAAAATAATAACAGTGTTCTCTTACCTATCTTCCATGATTCACTGTGAATTTTGAGGTCTATCCTAATGACATTTTGATTTTACAATTTATCGTGGCTAAAGCGATTTGGGAATTCTTCAATTTTTGATTTACAATGGTTAGCAATTAGGATTGCTTTTCTAAAATTTGGCGGTAATGATTAATTAATTATGACCGAATACTTGTTAATTTATTTTAATGGAATGATTCTGTGACATTTTCAAGTAAATTAACGAAATGATTGAAATTGTAACTGACGTGTGACATTTTGACATTGCCGATTTGTATAATAGAATGAATTCAGAATTTGATATTGTAGCTGAAACTGTTATTGATTATGCTTAAGGTATGGATTGGATTAGAATATTCAAACTACAATAAAATTAATTCAATCTGTATGAAGAATAATAATCTATTATTACTCGATTCATATTAGAATTTTCTACTGGCTATGAGAAGGCTCAGATAGTTGAGTTGGAATACTTAAATTGCGTTAAAATCTATTCTATTAAGAGCTACATTAAGAAAGCATTTCTTTGAGATTTAACCTAAACATAGTGTGTAAAATGGACTTATATGGAAGCTAAACTGGTTCTAATTACTAATGATAACACAAAAATTAATTGAGGATTTAATTAATTAATTAGAAGCCATAGAAGATAAAAATGATTTCAAATTAGGCTACATTAATAATCAGGTATTTAAATAATTTTTTATATGTAATAACTGCTTTTTTTATTTGTTTGCAATAGTTTTAATTGAATTAATATTTTGTGTTTTTATTTTTCTAATTTCTCTACTATTTTCTTCAGTATTTTACCAATTTGCAATATATGGATTTAAACATTGTACATGATGTAGCTCAAAGATCTCTATTCACTAGATTATATTAAGTTTTAGTATCGTGAACTAATAAAACTGAATTTATATTTATGGTGTTGCGTTGCGATTAGTTTTAAACCAATTTAACTGTAACTGTAAATCAAATTTTGCTGAGTTTTTTAAACTTTGAATAAAGTCGTCTATAATTTACCTTATAACTTCTGGAAGGGTTAATTTAAATTGATACTAATTTAATCCTTTATAGTTCATCTATGTACTAATATATTGTACAAATTTCAAGCTTTCATCATCAGTAATTTTTTAATTATGATTTTTTAAATTGGCTCATCCAAACTTAACTTAATGTCGACTGTCTATAATTTACTCTGTAACTTGAGGAAAGGTTGATTTAAATTTATACTGATTTTATTGTATATAGCTCATCTACCTACTAATACATTGTACAAATTTCAAACTTCCATCATCAGTAATTTAAAAGTTATGATTTTTTAAACTGGCTCACCCAAACTTAATGTAAAGTCGAATGTCTCTAAATAACCATATAACTTCCGGAAGGGTTGATTTAAATTTATACTGATTTTATCCTATACAGCTCATTAATACACTAATATATTGTACAAGTTTCAAGCTTCCATCACTAGTAACTTTTGAGTTATGATTTTTTAAAATGACTTACTCAAACTTAGTAAGAAGTCGAATGTCTAACATTTGCCCTGTAACTTGCGAAAGGGTTGATTAAATTTCCAATTAATTTTAAACTATATAGCTCATTTATGTACTAATATTTTGTACTAATTTCAAGGTTCCATCATCAGTAATTTTTAAGTTATGATTTTTTAAACTGACTTGCACAAACTTAGTGTAAAGTTGAATGTCTGTAAATAACCCTATAACTTTTGGAAGGATTGATTTAAATTTATACTGATTTTATCTTACATAGCTCATCAATATCAATGTACTAATATATTGTACAAGTTTCAAGCTTCCATCACTGATAATTATTGAGTTATGGTTTTTTAAATCGACTTACCTGAGCTTAAAAGAAGTCGAATGTCTAAGATTCACTCTGTAACTTCTGGAAGGGTTGGTTTAATTTCTAACTAATTTTATAGTATATAGCTTATCCATGTACTAATATTTTGTACCAATTTTAAGCTTGCATCATCAGTAATTTTTGAGTTATGATTTTTTAAACTAGCTCACCCAAACTTAACTTGAAGTCGAATGTCTATAATTTATCCTGTAATTTCCGGAAAGGTTGATTTAAATTTATACTGATTTTATTGTATATAACTCATCTACATACTAATACACTATACAAATTTCAAGCTTCCATCATCAGTAATTTAAAAGTTATAATTTTTTAAACTGGCTCACCCAAACTTAATGTAAAGTCAAATGTCTGTAACTAACCTCATAACTTCCGGAAGGGTTGATTTAAATTTATACTGATTTTATTTTATATAGCTCATTAATGTACTAATATATTGTACAAGTTTCAAGCTTCTATCACTGATAATTTTTGAGTTATGATTTTTAAATCGACTTACCTGGGCTTAGAAAGAAGTCGAATGTCTAAGATTCACCCTGTAACTTCTGGAAGGGTTGGTTTAATTTCTAATTAATTTTATACTATATAGCTTTTCCATGTACTAATATTTTGTACAAATTTCAAGCTTCCATCATCAGTAATTTTTAAATTGTAATTATTTTAATAGACGCTCAAAAACTTAGTGTAAAGTCAAATGTCTGTAAATAATCCTCTAACTTCCGGAAGGGTTGATTTAAATTTATACTGATTTTATCCTATATAGCTTATTTATATACTAATACACTATACAAATTTCAAGCTTTCATCATCAGTAGTTTTTTAGTTATGATTTTTTAAACTCACTCGCACAAACTTAGTGTAAAGTTGAATGTCTATAATTAACCCTATAACTTCTGAAAGGGTTGATTTAAATTTATACTGATTTTATCCTTTATAGCACATTTATATACAAATACATTGTACACATTTCAAGCTTCCATCATCAGTAGTTTTTAAGTTATGATTTTTTAAACTGACGCGCATAAACTTAGTATAAATTTGAATGTTTATAATTAACCCTCTAACTTTCCGAAGGGTTGAGTTAAATTTATACTGATTTTATGTTATATAGCTTATTTATATACTAATACACTGTACAAATTTCAAGCTTTTATCATCAGTAATTTTAAAGTTATGATTTTTTAAACTGGCTCATCCAAACTTAATTTAAAGTCAAATGTCTATAATTTACTCTGTAACTTCCGGAAGGGTTGATTTAAATTTATACTGATTTTATCTTATATAGTTTATTTATATACTAATACACTGTACAAATTTTAAGCTTTTATCATCAGTAATTTTTTGGTTATAATTTTTTAAATTGGTTCATCCAAACTTAATTTTAAGTCAAATGTCTGTAATTTACTCTGTAACTTCCGAAATAGTTGATTGAAATTTATACTGATTTTATCCTTGAGAGCTCATCTATATACTAATACACAGTACAAATTTCAAGCTTGTATCATGTGTAATTTTTTTGTTATGATTTTTTAAACTGGCTCATTCAAACTTAATTTGAAGTTGAATGTTTATAATTTACCCTGTAATTCCTGAAACGGTTGATTTAAATTTTAACTAATTTTATCCTATAAAGCTCATCTATATACTAATATACTGTACAAATTTTAAGCTTCCATCATCAGTAATTTTTAAGTTATGATTTTTTAAACTTACTTGCACAAACTTTGTGTAAAGTCAAATGTCTATAATTAACCCTAAAACTTCTAAAAAGGTTGATTTAAATTTATACTGATTTTACCCTATAAAGCACATTTATATACAAATACATTGTATCAATTTCAAGCTTCTAGCATGAGTAATTTTAAAATTATGATTTTTTAAACTGGCTCACCCAAACTTAATCTGAAGTCAAATGTCTATAGTTAACCCTATAACTTCTGAAAGGGTTGATTTAAATTTATACTGATTTTATCCTATATAGCTCATCTATATATTAATACACTGTACAAATTTCAAGCTTTTATCATCAGTAATTTTACAGATATGATTTTTTAAACTGACTCAACCAAACTTAGTTGGAAGTCAAATGTTTATAATTAACCCTATAACTTGCAAAAGGGTTGGTTTAAATTTATATTAATTTTATCCTATATAGCTCATTTATATACTAATTTACTGTACAAATTTCAAGCATTCATCATCAGTAATTTTTTAGTTATGATTTTTTAAACTCACTCTCATAAACTTAGTGTAAAGTTGAATGTCTATAATTAATCCTATAACTTCTGAAAGGATTGATTTATGTTTATATTGATTTTATCCTATATAGCATATTTATATACAAATACATTGTACAAATTTCAAGCTTTTCGCATCAGTAATTTTTTGGTTATAATTTTTTAAACTGGCTCACCCAAACTTAGTACGAATTTGAATGTCAGTAAATAACGCTATAACTTCCGGAAGGGTTGATTTAAATTTATACTGATTTTATCTTGTAAAGCTCATCTATATACTAATACACTATACAAATTTCAAGCTTCCATCATCAGTAATTTAAAAGTTATGATTTTTTAAACTGGCTCACCCAAACTTAATGTAAAGTCGAATGTCTGTAAATAACCCTATAACTTCCGGAAGTGTTGATTTAAATTTCAACTAAATTTATACTATATAGTTCATCTATGTACTAATATTTTGTACAATTTTTAAGCTTCTATTATCAGTAATTTTTTGGTTATGATTTTTTAAACTGCCTCATCCAAACATAGTCTGAAATTGAATGTTTATAAATTACCCTGTAATTCCTAAAAGGGTTGATTTAAATTTTAACTAAATTAATCCTACTAAGCTCATCTTTATACTAATATATTATACAAATTTCAAGCTTCCATCATCAGTAATTTTTAAGTTATATTTTTTTTAATATACGCGCAAAAACTTTGTGTAAAAATCGAATGTCTGTAAATAATCCTATAACTTCCGGAAGGGTTGATTTAAATTTATATTGATTTTATTCTATATAGCTTATTTATATACTAATATACTGTACAAATTTCAAGCTTTCATCACCAGTAATTTTTCAATTATGTTTTTTAAACTGGCTCATCCAAACTTAACTTGAAGTCGAATGTCTATAATTTACTCTGTAACTTAAGAAAAGGTTGAGTTAAATTTATACTGATTTTATTTTATATAGTTCATTTATATACTAATACACTGTACAAATTTCAAGCTTCCATCATCAGTAATTTAAAAGTTATGATTTTTTAAACTGGCTTATCTTAACTTAATGTAAAGTTGAATGTCTGTAAATAAATAACCTTATAACTTCCGGAAGGGTTGATTTAAATTTATACTGATTTTATCCTATACAGCTTATCATGTACTAATATGTTGTACAAGTTTCAAGTTTCCATCGTTAGTAGTTGTTGAGTTATGATTTTTTAAATTGACTCACTCAAACTTAGTAAAAAGTCAAATGTTTTAAGATTTACCCTGTAACTTTTGGAAGGGTTGATTTGATTTCTAATTAATTTTAAGCTATATAGCTCATTCATGTACTAATATTTTGTACAAATTTCAAGCTTTTATCATCAGTAATTTTTTAGTTATGATTTTTTAAACTGACTTGCACAAACTTAGTGTAAAGTCGAATGTCAATAATTAACCCTATAGCTTCTGAAAGGGTTGATTTAAATTTATACTAATTTTATTTTATGTAGCACATTTATATACAAATACATTGTACAAATTTCAAGCTTCTAGCATAAGTTATTTTAAATATATGATTTTTTTAAACTAGCTCACCCAAACTTAATCTGAAGTCGAATGTCTATAATTAACCCTATAACTTCTGAAAGGGTGGATTTAAATTTATACTGATTTTATCTTATATAGCTCATTTATATACTAATACACTGTACAAATTTCAAGCTTTCATCATCAGTAGTTTTTTAATTATGATTTTTTAAACTGGCTCTCCCAAACTGAATTTGAAGTCGAATCTCTATAATTTACTCTGTAACTTCTGAAAGGGTTGATTTAGATTTATACTGATTTTATTTTATATAGCACATTTATATACAAATATATTGTACAAATTTCAAGCTTCTAGCATGAGTTATTTTAAAGTTATGATTTTTTGAATTGGCTCACTCAAACTTAATCTGAAGTCGAATGTCTATAATTAACTCTATAACTTCCGGAAAGGTTTATTTAAACTTATATTGATTTTATTGTATATAGCTTATCTATATACGAATACACTGTACAAATTTCAAGTTCATATCATCAGTATTTTTTGAGTTATGATTTTTTAAATCGACTCACTTAAACTTAGTAGGAAGTCGAATGTTTAAACTTTACCCTGTAACTTCCGGAAGGGTAGATTTAATTTCTAACTAAATTTATTTCATAAAGCTCATCTATGTACCAATATTTTGTACAAATTTTAAGATTCTATTATGAGTAATTTTTATGTTATGATTTTTTTAAACTTACTTGCACAAATTTAGTGTAAAGTCGAATGTCTATAATTAACCCTATAACTTCTGAAAGGGTTGATTTAAATTTATACTGATTTTATCCTATATAGCACATTTATGTACAAATACATTGTACAAATTTCAAGCTTTTAGCATCAGTAATTTTTAAGTTATGATTTTTTAAACTGACGCGCATAAACTTAGTATAAATTTGAATGTTTATAATTAACCCTATAACTTTCCGAAGGGTTGATTTAAATTTATATTGATTTTATTTAATATAGCTTATTTATATACTAATATACTGTACAAATTTCAAACATTTATCATCAGTAATTTTTTGGTTATAATTTTTTAAACTGGCTCACCCAAATTTAGTACGAGTTTGAATGTCAGCAAATATCCCTATAACTTCCGGAAGAGTTAATTTAAATTTATACTGATTTTATCGTAAATAGCTTATCTATATACTAAAACACTGTGCAAATTTTAAACATCCATCTTCAGTAATTTTTCAATTATGATTTTTTAAACTGGCTCATCTAAACTTAGTTTGAAGTCGAATTGTCTATAATTTACTCTGTAACTTCCGGAAAGATTTATTGAAATTTATATTTATTTTATCTTGTAAAGCTCATCTATATACTAATATACTGTACAAATTTCAAGCTTCTATCACCAGTAATTTTTTAGTTATGATTTTTTTTGTTTTGACTTTCCCAAACTTTTTAAGAAGTCGAATATCTTTAATTAACCCTACAACTTCCGAGAGGGTTGATTTAAATTTATATTGATTTTATTTTATATAATTCATCTATATACTAACATGTTGTACAAATTTTAAGTTTCCATCATCAGTAATTTATGAGTTATAATTTTTTAAATTGACGTTCATTTGTTGAACTACTGTGGCCCAACCACCCACAGTACAAATGACAGTTGACCCAAAATATGCGCGAAATTGTTGGACTACTGTGGCCCACCCACCCGCTCAAGAGTTTGTTGTTTAGGAATTGACTAATCAATCATCGATGATGTTCTTGCTGTGATAAAATTAAACAGTAAAAATGACAAATGTCAAAAATATGCGCAAGGTGGAAGAAACTATAATTTTCTTGATCACAAACACTTGGGCGGGTGGGTGGGCTACAAAAATAAATTGAGTTACGCTCAATTGTTGGACTACTAATGCCCACCCACCCGCCCAAGTGTTTGTTGTCCAAAAATTAGCTAATCAATCACTGTTGATGTTTCTGTTGTTCTAAAATACGACAGTAGAAGTGACAGTTGACAAAAATATGCGCAAGGTGTGAGAAAATATAATTCTGTTGAGCACAAACACTTGGGCGGGTGGGTGGGTCACAAAAATAAATTGAATTACGCTCAGTTGTTGGACTACTGTGGCCCACCTACTCACCCGACTGTTTGTTGTCTAGGAATTGACTAATCAACTACCGATGATGTTCTTGCTGTGATAAAGTTTGAGAGTAGGGGTGATAATTGACAAAAATATGCGCAAAGTAGTGGTCTATGAGTGAATAACTTCTGTTAGCTAAATTGTACCTCTAAAAGCTCTCATAACCATCGTGTAATTAAATCTATTTTTCTTAGAATGGAAAAAGGTAGTAGTATTATTTATCTACCTTTAACTAGAAATAAACAGTTTAACATTCTAACTTTGGAGTTAGTATCCCAAAAACTCTAACCTCAATATGATCTTAAGCAAAACAATTAGATTTGATCAAATTTGGGTGGGTGGGAGGGTCACAGTAGAAGAAGCTACCCGCTTACAGGTTTAATTTGGTTCCTAACCTAACCTAACCTAACCTAACCTAACCGGAGAGTGGTTCAGTTGAAGGTGAAGCGCTTAACTTAATACAGTAAGTGATGAGTTGAGCCAAGTATTTTTAAATACTGCGTCTTGCCCAAGCGCTTGTCATTAAAAGGTTGAACTATTCCTCTTTGTTGCGCATCTGGGAAATAATGTATAGTTACTCTGTTATAACTAAATAACGTCCGAAATGGTTGAATAATCTATTTTTTGATAAAGGCTTGCGTAGGTGGGTGTGAATTTTAAATATTGTATCTTTTGTAACCCAAAGATGTGTAATTATGAGATATGCTATCTTAAAATTTAAGACAATATTAAATGGTTATTTAGGTTAATTTGATTATTGGTAGCGCCATCTATTTACCGTAACAGTTGCACCAGCAAACAGTGACACGTTGAGGATGGAAAGACTTTTCAACAATCATTCTTGGATTTTCTGAGCCCCAAATGTGACAATTCTGCTTATTAACGTAGCCTCCGAGGTGAAAATGGGTTTCATTACTAAAGATGATTTTTCGATGAAATACCGAATCATTTTGATGCATTTGAAGGACCCAATCAGCGAAGATACGACGTTTATGGTGATCGGCTGGTTGAGTTCTTGTGTTAAGTGAATTTTAAAAGTCTTAAGACTTAAGTCTTTATGCAAAATACGGTGTAATGTCGTTTGTGTAATGTCTAATTCTAAAGATCGACAAACCTGGGTTTTCTTCAACACTACGGGCTACATCAGCAATATTCTCATGTGTTCTTGAGTAATGCACACGGTTTCGATTCTTCACATCACAAACTTGTCCAAACAACTCCAATTTTTCAACCAGGTTTACTATTGCTGGCCGAGAAGGTGCTTTACGACGACCAAAAAGTACTTTAGTTTTGCGAACTGTGACTGAAATTTTTTCACCATTTTTGTAGTGAATTTTAATAATTTTATTACGTTGTTGAAGCATGTATTGTTCCATTTTTAATAATGGCGTAGTTTTTACTAGTCCAATGTCAAAAGATAATAGCTTGAAAATTGACAGCTGCCCAAATAGCTTGCTATTTAAAATGAAACTTCTGATTGGAAAACCCTTTATAATTTGTGCTCTATCGCTTCGCAATTTAAAACAATTTAAATTTGCTAAAGTCTTTTGTCCTGTGTCGTTTCGCATTTAAGCGTCAGGTTAGGTTAGGTTAAGGTTAAAGTTAAGTGGTACATTTCAAACAATATTGCTATTAAAACAAATAGAAAAAGCTGGCCTTTGCAGCTTGGAGGAAGTAAGCTTTGTGGCATCTATTGTAAAAAGAAATCCGTTTAAAGCAACCAAAAATGTACTCATGATCTTCAACGGTGAGAAAAAAGAAAGCTCTGGTTAAGAGAGAATTACCGCCGACAAATACCCGGCAAAATACTGGAGCGGCGACTTGAGAAAGGTTCTAGCGTCATCAAAACAAGCAAATGACAAATGTAACAATTTTGTGTAATTGATAACATGAATAAATCTATCTAAATAGAAGCTGACGATTTGCCAGCTCAAATCAAAATGTTAAAAGAAATTAAAATCTAAACGGAAAGCAACGAAGGCCAAAAAAAACTAGCAGTAGCGACTACTGAAGCTCATAATTAGAACGCCCTCAGAAAGGTGCTCAGTCTAATCTTTATGGCATTGACAATAAAAATAGGGCTGTATCCCCCCTTTAATTATAAGAAATTAGTAAAAAACTTAAAAAAAAAGACGAAGGACGCAGTTATAGTGGGCAACACATATGCCAATCATAAAAAAAGAAGCACGTGTAAAGGCACTCAGACATACAAAGGATGGTGACTTGTTATTATAACGAAAAAAGGCAAGTCAGAAATTAAAAAAAAACTACTAAAAAAAGACATGGAAAATGTGCGCATTTTAAGTAGCAGTGCTGAAGAAAATTAAACACTGCACATGTCAAACATCGACAGAGACGTGAACAACAATTGAGCAAAAAAACTGCAAGAACTTGGCTATGAAAAATCAAGTTTTTAGATAAAAAACTTAAAACCTACCAGAAGTGCCAACAAAAACGCAATCCTTTTGATTACCAACAATTTTGCTTTGGAGCTAATGAAAGCGGACAAAATTAGAATAGGTTAGCTTAAACGTACACTAAGAGCATCTGTACAGTAAAAGACCAAAGAACAATAGTTACCAAAAAACAGACAGCAGAGTTGAGGCGGTACTTAAAATGATGGCAAGTTTAGGCCTGATAACATGCAACCAAGTAGTGTTATCGACGTGACATTGCATCCAAAGACATTGTAAAAAAAGTAGCCGACTGGTCAGTGTCAAAAACGGAAACACTGGGCCATCACCGGTACATCAACTATACTGTCGCAACACAAATCTATCTACCAACAAAAGCAGTCAAAACAAACTTTGTAAACAAAAACTGCTAGAAAGTTTTACAAAGAACGAAACTAATATCATCAAGTCCCATCTAAATAGCATGCACGGCGGTATTACCAAGGAAACAGCATAAAAGAGCTCGGAAGAACGTCCGCCGTGGTAACTAAAGCAGATGCAAAAGACCGAGAGCGCAGCCAGTAAAAAAAATATGTTTAAAAAAACTGTGTTGCAAAATAGACAATGATCCATGAGGCTTTCCATACCTGCTGGTAACAACGGAACTTTTTACAACCCGCTACGCCACAACGACAACAAAACAAATACGCAAACTGATGGAGACGCCGCGACAAAAAAACCGCTAGTTTCTAGCATAGCAAAGTTTTAACAAAGCAAATGACTTGAAAGGAGAGTAGCCGATATGCTAAACAAAGAGTTGGAGATGATGACGGCTTATTTCACAGGCAGTTTGGATTCCAAAAAGGAAATCAACTGTGAATCGTATCCAAGCAGTTTCAAACGTGGCAATTATTGGCCCACTAAGGAAGCGGCAACATTGCGTCATAGTTGCATAAGACGTTAAAAATGCATTCAATTCTATACCGTGGCAGGTAATACTGTAATGTGCTGGCAAAACAAATTTTAGACTCGTAATAGAAAGCTACTTGTTGTACAACAATAACAACGTCACAATAAGGGTAGAGGTGATAGGTGGGGTGCCACAAGGTTTGGTGCTAGGACCACTCAAATGAAACATCGCATGTGATGAAGTTCACAGATTCAAGCTGCCGGAGAGAATACAACTGGTAGCATTGCAATTTACCATAATTTAAATTTGCTAAAGTCTTTTGTGCAGTTTCGCTTCGCGATTAATGAAATAAACTAATGAAACTATATTTATATTAACTGTATTCCTTCGCAAATAATTGTGAACCAAATAAGTTTAAATAAACTGTGTTGCTTTGCATTTGATATTTAAATGCTTCATCGCATATCAATTTAATATAAATTATAAACCTTTTACAAAATTGCGTTAAAACCCTTATTTTAGTCTTATAAAACCTATTTCCTATACTAAAGATGTCTAAAATCAGTCAGAAAGCTTAATTTCACTACAAATTTGATCAAAACTTTCAAGAAAAGTTACTTATTGCATTAAACCTGCACAGAACACTTATTTTTATCATAAAATTAATTTAAAAAACTTATTTTTATTCTATAATCTGTCCAAAACCGCTTACAAGATTTGCAACACCAAACACTTCTAAAATTGTAAAAAAAGCCTAATTCTACTACAAAATTTTTGAAAAATTGCACAGAAATGCTACATGTCACATGAAACTCGCACAAAAATCTCATCTGATGTTCGAACTTAAAAAGTTCATTCCATTCTAAAACTTAAACTTTTCAAAAAACTCGCAGATAAATCCACCCTCTACTACAAAATGTATTTAAAATCGCGCCAAAAACATATTTAGCGCATACAATTTGCTCAATTTTTCTCACCAAATCTATCTAAAATTGCCAAAAAACTCGAACACAAAGCTTGAACTTGAACAAAATTACACAAAACCGCTATTATAATTTTTTCCACAAAAATCTTCCCTAATTGCACAAAAAACACAACAATTGTTACATTTTTTCTTTAAATTTCTCCAAAACTGCTCAAAAAATTGATTTTTAATAGATATTTGTTTAAAACTGCTCACAAAGTCCAATGTAACACAAAATTTATCAAATACGCCAAAAAAAGTCACAGTCAAATCTAATTTTTTGTCCAAAACTCATCAAAAATCGTTCAGAAAATCTATTTGTACATGAAACTCATCCAAAATTAATCACAAAACTATTTTTTTCCAAAAAAAACCTATTTTTATAAATTTAATATATTACGTATTTTATGTAAATTACTTCCCCACATAAAACACAAACACTAGTTTTTCAAGATATGCATTCCTTTATCGATGTGTCTAGCATCTTACACCTTTCCTCCTAATAGGAGGTACTGCGTTACCACTTCTCATATTTCTGTACATAAAATGTAGGTATAACAGTTATTTTAACTAAAGGTGGTAACTAAAATATTCATAACTTCTAAACTGTACATTGGAAATTAATAATATTTATTATCAAAACAGATATATTTAGTAAGTACCTTGTGTAAAAATTTTATTAAAATCCATACGCTCAAATTGGCATAAACTCACCTAAACTGATCTGCACCAACTTAACTAATGACTATAGAAGTTAACTAAAATATTCATAACTTCTAAACTGTACATTGGAAATTAAAAATATTTATTACCAAAACAGATATATTTGGTGAGTACCTTGAGTAAAAATTTGATTGAAATCCATACGCTCAATTTGGCATAAACTTAGTTAAACTGATCTGCACCAACTTAACTGATAACTATAGAAATTAACTAAAATATTATTAACTTTTAAACGGTACATTGGAAATTAAAAATATTTACTATCAAAATTGATATATTTAGCGAGTATCTTGTGTAAAAATTTTATTAAAATCTATACGTTCAAATTAGTATAAACTTAACTATACTATTCTTCAACAACTTAACTAGTGATTTTGGAAGACAACAAAAATATTTACAACTTTTCAACGGTACATTGGAAACTAAAATTATTTAATACCAATACAAGTATATATGTTGAGTACCAGTTATAAAAATTAGAATCAAATCCATACGCTGAAATTGGCATAAACTTAACTAAACTGGTCTGCACCAACTTAACTGATGACTATAGTTAGTTAACTAAAATACTCATAATTTTTAAACTGTACATTGGAAATTCAAAATATTTATTGCCAAAATAAATATATTTATTGAGTACCTTGTGTAAAAATTTGATTAAAATCCATACGCTCAATTTGGCATAAACTTAGTTAAACTGATCTGCACCAACTTAACTGATAACTATAAAAATTAACTAAACTGTTTATAACTTTTAAATGGTACATTGGAAATGAAAAAAATTTACTACCAGAACAGATATATTTAGTGAGTACCTTGCGTAAAAATTTGATTAAAATCCATACGCTCAATTTGGCATAAACTTAGCTAAACTGATCTGCACCAACTTAACTAATTACTATAGAAGTTAACTAAAATATTCATAACTTCTAAACTGTACATTGGAAATTAAATATATTTATTACCAAAATAGATATATTTTGTGAGTACCTTGTGTAAAAATTTAATTAAAATCCATACGCTCAATTTGGCATAAACTTAGTTAAACTGATCTGCACCAACTCAACTGATGACTATAGAAGTTAACTAAAATATTTATAACGTTTAAACGGTACATTGGAAATTAAAAATATTTACTGCCAGAACAGATATATATAGTGAGTACCTTGCGTAAAAATTTGATTAAAATCCATACGTTCAAATTGGCATAAACTTATCTAAACTGATCTTTACCAACTTAACTGATGACTATAGAAGATGACTAAAATATTCATAACTTTTAAATGGTACATTGGAAATTAAAAATATTTACTACCAAAATTGATATATTTAGTGAGTACCTTGCGTAAAAATTTGATTAAAATCCATACGTTCAAATTGGCATAAACTTATCTAAACTGATCTTTACCAACTTAACTGATGACTATAGAAGATGACTAAAATATTCATAACTTTTAAATGGTACATTGAAAGTTAAAAATATTTACTACCAAAATTGATATATTTAGCGAGTACTTTGTGTGAAAATTTGATTAAAATCCATACGCTCAAATTGGCATAAACTTAGCTAAACTGATCTGCACCAACTTAACTAATTACTATAGAAGTTAACTAAAATATTCATAACTTCTAAACTGTACATTGGAAATTAAATATATTTATTACCAAAATAGATATATTTTGTGAGTACCTTGTGTAAAAATTTAATTAAAATCCATACGCTCAATTTGGCATAAACTTAGTTAAACTGATCTGCACCAACTCAACTGATGACTATAAAAGTTAACTAAAATATTTATAACGTTTAAACGGTACATTGGAAATTAAAAATATTTACTACCAGAACAGATATATTTAGTGAGTACTTTGTGTAAATATTTTATTAAAATCTATACGCTCAAATTAGCATAAACTTAGCTAAACTGATCTTTACCAACTTAACTGATGACTATAGAAGGTGACTAAAATATTCATAACTTTTAAACGGTACATTAGAAATTAAAAATATTTACTACCAAAATTGATATTTTTAGTGTGTACTTTGTGTAAAAATTTGATCAAATTCCATACGCTCAAATTGGCATAAACTTAGCTAAACTGATCTGCATCAACTTAAATGATGGCTATAGAAGTTAACTAAAATAATTATAACTTTTAAACGGTACATTGGAAACTAAAATTATTTAATACCAATACAGGTATGTTTGTTGAGTATCATTTATAAAAATTGGAATAAAATCTATACGTTCAAATTGGCATAAACTTAGCTAAACTGATCTGTACCAACTTAACTGATGATTATAGAAGTTAACTAAAACATTCATAACTTTTTAACGGTACATTGGAAATTAAAAATATTTACTACCAGAATAGATATATTTAGTGACTACTTTGTGTAAAAATTTGAATAAAATCTATACGCTCAATTTGGCATAAACTTAGCTAAACTAATCTGCACCAAATTAACTGACGACTATAGAAGTTAACTAAAATATTCATAACTTTTAAATGGTACATTGTAAATTAAAAATATTTAATACCAAAACAGACATATTTATTGAGTATCTTGTGTACAAATTTTATTAAAATCCATACGCTCAATTTGGCATAAACTTAGTTAAACTGATCTGCACCTATTTAACTGATGACTATAAAAGTTAACTAAAATATTCATAACGTTTAAACGGTACATTGGAAACTAAAAATATTTAGTACCAATACAAGTATTTGTAATAAGTACTAGGTATAAAAATTTGATTAAAATCCAAATGCGCAATTTGGCATAATTTTAACTAAATTGATCTGCACTAAAGTAAGCAGTGACTAAAGAAGTAACTAAAATATTAATAACTTCTAAATAATACATTAAAAATTTAAAAAAGTTAGTACCATTACAGTACTAAATTAGTAAATAATTGGCACAAACTTTTTCTGTTTGAAACTTAATTAATAAAATTATTTTACAGATTAAACTCCAGAAGTTTGAGCATTAAAATAATTTTAAATTATTAATAAAAAACCAAGCAATGCCTACTAAAAACCGGAAGCAATATGCAGGCTGGAAACGATTTCTCAACGTAATATATTCAAAACCAACTCAACACAAACACACAAAACGATTAGCTGGCTTCGCATACGGACTACTACTAGGAATAATATTCTACGAACTAATCCTAGTAGATTTAAACTTTACAGAATTTGCTTCATTAGTAATCGGTTTATTCATAACACTAATGTTTTGTTTTGGAATTGCATTCTCATCACAAATCAGATGTATATCAATACTAGCAGTACCCAATTTTGGAGGCCATGCTGGTAGAGGAGTCCTAAAAAGCTTAGTCTTTGCTTATTTACTATCAGGTCCAATTGAAAATTTAACAACAAATGGGAAAGAAGTAGTAAGAGTATTTGGATGCACCACATCGTTAACATTTAATTTGACTAAAACGCGTTTTGAATTAATGTTGTTACCATTTGCTGATGCGCTATTAGGAATGAAAGCAGATGCAAATGAAATTAAGGATACAATTCGTTCGATTAAAGATGTTTCAGCACCAATTGCAGGTGAAATGGAGGGCGAGGAAGAAATGAAAAAGTTAAAAGAACATAATGATTATCTTGATGAAATAATGGAGGATAGTAAACGATCCAAAGAATTGGAAGCTAAATATAATACTAAAGGAGAAGCTGCGGAAGCTGCTAGATTGGAAAAGAATTATTTAAAGAAGATTGAGTTGCGTTGTCAAAATCAATTCACAAAAGCTGCCAATAAATGTAAAAAAATATTCGGTAAAGGTTATGATGTTTGTTATGATACTGTTACTTGGGTAGCTGCTTGGTTGCTTTGTTGGCCTATGAAGATTACATTTATTTGCAACATAGCAGAAGCTATGGGTGGAATGGGTAAATGCGATCCATCAAAACATATTGATCCCGGTTTTGGAACTGGATATGAATATTTAAAAAAATCACGTGCTACTCTACAGGAAAATTTTAAAAATGTTAAAATGCAATACCAAATACCTAAAGTGCACCAAATTGTTGATGTGCGTGAAGCCACCGATACAGCCAAAGCAGTCATACATGAAGTTAATGTTAAAAAAGATATGTTAACACAAATTATGATAATATTCAAACGAATTCTGGCGTTTGTATTTTTGCGAATTATATTAACATCCCAAAAATACCACGATCGATATTTACGCGATATTGAATTTGATAATATTTACATAACTTCATATTTTCGCAGAATTGATGCTAGAAGGAAAGTTAAATTGAAACATGCTTTGTTGCCTTTAAAGAAGATTGAAAGAAAAGAGTTGATAGATCCTTATAGATCCAAACCGATCAAAGCTGAAAGGCAGGAAGTTTTTCCGCAAATATTAAAACTGTTACTTGAAATGGTAACAGCAACCACTATAGTGTTATTGGATCGCTTATTTTATGAAGCTTTGGATTTAGTTAGGCGACATGCTAGAGTTAATTATTATCAAACTGGTTGGCATGATATGACGCTTGAAGTTAGAGGTACTGGTATGATAGCACAATTGTTGCGTTCAGTTGTTAAGAATTTTAATATCAAAAAAAGGATTAAAGCAATGCGTAGTAATGCTGCTTGCTTACCAAAACCTAGTTTGATGAAGAATTATTACTTTTTTAAAATATACGGAGCTTATTTTGTTATTATGGTTTTTGTTCTGTTACATGGTTACATAATGCGATTGAGGCGACCAATTTGTGGATTTTTTTATAGGAAACGAGAAAAGCGCAGAGTTTTATATTTGTACAATCAAACTTTGAAGAGGCGTATTGGATTTTTTAGGTAAACAATATTACTTTAATTTAACAATTTTATTTTATTATTTTTTAGATATATGAAGAGGAAAGTTAAGAAACTAGCAAGGGAGCAACGTTTGGATGAAAATCTGAACCTCTGTGTTGTTCTCAGGATACGTTATAAACATTTCAAGTGGTTGAAGATATTTAAAATAGCTAGACGTAAATGTATTATATGCAGTGAACCTGAACCATATAAAACAAGCAAGATTCCTGGTGATTTTGAAAAGTGTAAGACTGAAAATTGTTTTGTGGTTCATTGTTTGGAGTGTTGGAATGATATGGGGAGGCATTGTTTTGCTTGTACTGAATCTGATGATGAGGATGAGTATTCTGATGAATATCATCATGCATTTGATTAGATATTAAGAGTTAGTTTAGTTAATAAAGTAAGTTTGTTGTTATTTTTGTTCTTTTTTACAATTTTTGTTTAATATGGCCGGATTTTTATAATTCAATATTGGAACAACATTTTTAAAAAATAAGGTACTAATATAGTACTGTTTGTAGTAAAATTTGGATCTAATTTGGTACAACTAATTTTCCTCTAGGAATACTCGAATAGTTGCTGAATTAATTAATAATTTATAGCAAAAAAAAGCAATAATTTTGAAATTAAATGTTGGATCATGTTACAATTTTATTTAAACTAGGTACTAACACTGTACTAATTATAATATATATTAGATCTAATTTGGTACGACCAATTTTTCTTCAGAAATATTTGAATATTTGCTGATTTAATTAATAATTTATTACAAAAAAATGCAATGACTTTGAAATTAGATGTTGAATCACGTTACAATTTTTTTTTTTAAATTAAGTACTAATATGGTACTAGTTATAGTAAAAATTAGATCTAATTTGATACGACCAATTTTTCTTTAGGAATGTTTGAATAGTTTCTGAATTAATTAATCATTTTTAGCAAAAATGCAATAATTTTGAAATTAAATATTGAATCATATCACAATTTTTAAAAAATTAGTATCTACTATGGTATTAATTATAGTAAAAATTAGATCTATTTTGGTACGACTAATTTTGCTTCAGAAATATTTAATTAGTTACTGAATTAATTAATAATTGAATAAAAAAAAATGCAATAACTTTAAAATTAAATATTGGATCATGTTACAATTTTCCTAAAATTAAGTACTATTATAGTACTAATTATAGTAAAAATTAGATCTAGTTTGGTACGACCAATTTTTCTCTAGGAATTTTTGAATAGTTTGTTGAATTAATTATTAATTTATTACAAAAAACTGCAATCGTTTTGAAAATAAATATTTGGTCATGTCATAATTTTTTGAAAATTAAGTATTAATATGGTACTAATTATATTAAAAATTAGATCTAATTTGGTACGTTCAATTTTCCCAGAAATATTTGAATAGTTGCTGAATTAATTTATAATTTATAACAAAAAAATGCAATAATTTTAAAATTAATTATTGGATCATGTCACAATTTTTTGATAATTGGGTACTAATATGGTACTAATTTTAGTAAAAATTAGATCTAATTTGGTACAACCAATTTTGCTTCAGAAATATTTAATTAGTTACTGAATTAATTAATAATTGAATAAAAAAAATGCAATAACTTTAAAATTAAATATTGGATCATGTTACAATTTTCCTAAAATTAAGTACTAATATGGTACTAATTATAGTAAAAATTAGATCTAATTTGGTACGACCAATTTTGCTTCAAAAATATTTAATTAGTTACTGAATTAATTAATAATTGATTAAAAAAAAATGCAATAATTTTAAAACTAAATATTGAATCATGTTACAATTTTCCTAAAATTAAGTACTTATATGGTACTAATTATAATAAAAATAAGATCTACTTTGGTACGACCAATTTTTCTCTAGGAATTTTTGAATAGTTTGTTGAATTAATTGTTAATTTATAACAAAAAACTGCAATAATTTTGAAAATAAATATTCGGTCATGTCATAATTCTTTGAAAATTAAGTATTAATATGGTACTAATTATATTAAAAATTAGATCTAATTTGGTACGTTCAATTTTCCTCCAGAAATATTTGAATAGCTGCTGAATTAATTTATAATTTATAACAAAAAAATGCAATAATTTTAAAATTAATTATTGGACCATGCCACAATTTTTTGATAATTGGCTACTAATATGGTACTAATTATAGTAAAAATTAGATCTAATTTGGTACGACCAATTTTGCTTCAGAAATATTTAATTAGTTACTGAATTAATTAATAATTGATTAAAAAAAAATGCAATAATTTTAAAACTAAATATTGGATCATATTACAATTTTCTTAAAATTAAGTACTAATATGGTACTAATTATAATAAAAATTAGATCTATTTTGGTACGACCAATTTTTCTCTAGGAATTTTTGAATAGTTTGTTGAATTAATTGTTAATTTATAACAAAAAACTGCAATAATTTTGAAAATAAATATTCGGTCATGTTATAATTCTTTGAAAATTAAGTATTAATATGGTACTAATTATATTAAAAATTAGATCTAACTTGGTACGACCAATTTTTCTCCAGAAATGTTTGAATAGTTGCTAAATTAATTAAAAATTTATTACAAAAAATGCAATAATTTTAAAATTAAGTATTGGATCATGTCACAATTTTCTGATAATTGGGTACTAATGTGGTACTAATTATAGTAAAAATTAGATCTATTTTGGTACGACCAATTTTTCTCCAGAAATGTTTGAATAGTTGCTAAATTAATTAATAATTTATAACAAAAAAATGCAATAATTTTAAAATTAATTATTGGATCATGTCACAATTTTCTGATAATTGGGTACTAATGTGGTACTAATTATAGTAAAAATTAGATCTATTTTGGTACGACCAATTTTTCTCTAGGAATATTTGAATAGTTGCTGAATTAGTTAATAATTTATTATAAAAAAAAAAAAAAAAATTGAAATTAAATATTGGATCATGTCACAATTTTCTAAAAATTAGCTACTAATATGGTACTAATTATAGTAAAAATTAGATCTAGTTTAGTACAACCAATTTTTCTCTAGAAATTTTTGAATAGTTTGTTGAATTAATTTATTACAAAAAATGCAATAATTTTAAAATTAAGTATTGGATCATGTCACAATTTTCTGATAATTGGGTATTAAAATGGTACTAATTATAGTGAAAATTAGATCTAAATTGATACGACCAATTTTTTTTTAGGAATGTTTAAATAGTTGCTGAATTAATTAATAATTTCGAGCAAAAAAATGCAATAATTTTGGAATTAAATGTTGGATCATGTTACAAATTTTTTTAAATTAGGTACAAATATGGTATTAAATATAGTAAAAATTAGATCTTATTTGGTACGACCAATTTTTCTTTAGAATTGTTTAAGTAGTTTCTAAATTAATTAATAATTTATTACAAAAAAATGCAATATTTTTGAAATTAAATATTGGATCATGTTACAATTTTTTTAAAGTTAGGTATTAATATAGTTCTAACTATAGTGAAAATTAGATCTAACTTAGTACGATCAATTTTTCTTTAGGAATGTTTGAATAGTTTCTGAATTAATTAATAAATTATAGCAAAAAATTCAATAATTTAGAAATTAAATGTTGGATTATGTTACAAACTTTTCAAAATTAGGTACTAATATGGTACTTATTATAGTGAAAATTAGATCTAATTTGGTACGACCAATTATTCTTTAGGATTGTTTGAATTGTTTCTGAATTAATTAATAATTTATAGCAAAAAAAATAATGAAATAATTTTGAAATTAAATGTTGAATTATGTTACATTTTTTTGAAAATTTGGTACTAACATGGTACTAATTATAGTAAAAATTTGATCCAATTTGGTACGACCAATTTTGCTCCAGAAGTTGCAATCAATAATTTTGAAACTCAATATTAAATCATGTTACAAATTTTAGAGAATTTGGTACTAAAATAGTATTATTCATAGTAAACATTAGAATAAATTTGGTACGGCCAATTTTCTTGTAGAAATATTTGAAATAGGTGCAGAATTTAATAATAAATTATCAAAAACTTTTGAGTATTGAATCATAGTTAATGAAGTAATAGGCAACATAATATACAGCCAGCTTGTGGCGCCATCGCTTGAAAATTCATTAGAAAGTATCATATGTATTGAATAGAAGCTACAACAATAAAATTATATATTTCTAATGTTAATTTTTTTTATATTATAAACGATATCTATAAATAACTATTTGTAAATTATAAACAAATATTAACACAATTAATCAATATAAACAGAGCACAATTGGTTGGTAAAGTAGAACTAAGCAATTTAAATATGAGAAGTAAAAGAAAGGTACATTTTTGAGAGGATAGATGGAAACACAAAACATTGAATACATTTTTGCATGATTATTTAGATCAATTTTTTATAATATAATATTTAGTTGATATTTAAACATTTACTGAAAGTGCATTTATTTAATGTAAATTTGTTTATAGTTTAAATCAAATATTATCAAATTATATTATATAAGATTGTCAACTGTACAAACCGTATAGAGTAATTTGCTTAAAAAAAATTGACAGTTTGTTTATGTAAAGCTGTTTATATGTCAGAAAGTTAAAAGATTTAATATATAATATTTTAGAACTATTATAAAATATTTGTTAACTGTTGAATATGTTTCTGAACTCTTATAATCTGCATGAACAGTTATAAAATGTTCCTCAACTGTCAAAAATTACATAAAATGTATTTAAACTGTTAATAATGCTTTTGAACTGTCACAAATGTTATAAAATGTTTTTCAACTGCTACTAATATTCCTGAACTTTCAACAAGTTTGTGCTTTGTCATATAATGTTCCTCAACTGTCAAAAATACTACAATTGTTTTTTAACTATCAATAATGCTCTTGTCGCTCTTGAATGTCACAGAATGCTGCACTGCTACAAATAGATTAATATTATAAAATGTTCCTAAACTTTCGACAATGTTCTTGAACAGTAGTCCAACAACTGAATTTTTTTTATTAACTCCTCTTAGGTTTGATTTTGTTAGGTCAACTCAATAATTTTAAAGTTATGCAAAATTGAGCGTATGGTTTTTTATTAATTTCACACAGTTGGTACTACTAATGTTAAGGTATATTAGTACTAAATTGCATAAAATTGCAATAAACCGTTTATAAGTTATGATTTTTTTATTAACTCTTCTTAGCTTTGATTTGGTTAGGTCAACTCAATAATTTAGAAGTTATGCAAAATTGAGCGTATGGATTTTTATAAAATTTACACAATTGGAATTAATTATGCTGGGGTATATTGGTACCAAATTGCATAAAATTCCAATGAACCGTTTAAGAGTTATGATTTGTTTTATTAACTCCTAAGAAGTTTGATTTGGTTAAAGTAACTCAATCAATTTGAGGTTATGCAAAATTGAATGTATGAATTTTTAATAATTTTACAAAGTTGGTACTAATGATGCTAAGGTATATTAGTACTAAATTGCATAAAGTTCCAATGAACCATTTAAGAGTTGTGATTTGTTTTTATAACTACTCTTAGGTTTGATTTGGTTAAGGTAATTCAATAAACTTGAGGTTATGCAAAATTGAGCGTATGAATTTTTATAAATTTTACACAGTGGTATTAATAATGCTAAGATACATTGGTACCAAATTGCATAAAATTTCAATAAACCGTTGAAGATTTATGAATTTTTTCATCAATTTCTCTAAGGTTTGATTTGAATAGGTCAACTCATTTAATTTAAAGTTATTCAAAATTGAGCGTATGGATTTTTATTAATTTTACACAGTTGGTATTAATGATGCTGAGGTGTATTGTTACCAAATTGCATAAAATTTTAATAAACCGTTTAAGAGTTATGATTTGTTTTATTAACTCCTAAGAGGTTTGATTTGGTTGAGATAACTCAATTAATTTGAGGTTATGCAAAATTGAACGTATAGATTTTTATTAATTTCACACAGTTGGTACTACTAATACTAAGATATATTTGTACCAAATTGCATAAAATTGCATTAAACCGTTTATAAGTTATGATTTTTTTTATTAACTCTTAAGAAGTTTGATTTGGTTAAGGTAACTCAATTAATTTAAGGTTATGCAAAATTGAGCGGATTTATTTAAATTTTACACAGTTGATATTAATAATTCTGAGGTACATTGGTACCAAATTGCATAAAATTCTAATAAACCGTTTAAAAGTTATAATTTGTTTTATTAACTCGTAAGAGGTTTAATTTGCTTAAGGTAACTCAATTAATTTGAGGTTTTCTTCAAAATTAAGCGTATGGATTTTTATTAATTTCACACAGTTGGTACTAATGATGCTAAGGTATATTGGTACCAAATTGCATAAAGTTCTAATGAATCGTTTAAAAGTTATGAATTTTTTTAATAACTTTTCTTAAGTTTGATTTGGTTAGGTCAACTCAATAATTTTAAAGTTATGCAAAATTGAGCGTATGGATTTTTATAAATTTTACACAATTGGTATTAATAATTTTGAGGTACATTGGTACTAAATTGCATAAAATATCAATAAACCGTTTAAGAGTTATGATTTGTTTTATTAACTCCTAAGAGGTTTGATTTGGTTAAAGTAATTCAATTAATTTGAGGTTATGCAAAATTGAGCGTATGGATTTTTAATTATTTTACACAGTTGGTACTACTAATGCTAAGGTAAATTAGTACCAAATTGTATAAAATTCCAATAAATTGTTTAAAAGTTATGAATTTTTTTATTAACTCCTTTTAGGTTTGATTTGGTTAGGTCAACTCAATAATTTTAAAGTTATGCAAAATTGAGCGTATGGATTTTTATAAATTTTACACAGTTGATATTAATAATTCTGAGGTACATTGGTACCAAATTGCATAAAATTCCAATTAACCGTTTAAGAGTTATTTGTTTTATTAACTTCTAAGAAGTTTGATTTGGTTAAGGTAACTCAATTAATTTGAGGTTTTCTTTAAAATTGAGCGTATGGATTTTTTTTTAATTTCACACAGTTGGTACTAATGATGCTAAGGTATATTGGTACCAAATTGCATAAAATTCCAATGAATCGTTTAAAAGTTATGAATTTTTTTATTAACATTTCTTATTTTTGATTCGGTTAGGTCAACTCAATAGTTTTGAGGTTATGCAAAATTGAACTTATGGATTTTTATTAATTTCACACAATTGATATTAATAATTTTAAGGTATATTGGTAGCAAATTGCATAAAGTTTCAATAAATCGTTTAAAAGTTATGAATTTTTTTATTAACTTTTCCTAGGTTTGATTTGGAGAAGTCAACTCAATTAATTTAAAGTTATACAAAATTGAGCGTATGAATTTTTATAAATTTTATACAGTTAGTATTAATAATTCTGAGGTACATTGGTATCAAATTGAATAAAATTACAAAGAACCGTTTAAAAGTTATGATTAGCTATATTAACTCCTAAGAGGTTTAACTTGGTTAAGGTAACTCAATTAATTTGAGGTTATGCAAAATCGAACGTATGGATTTTTATTAATTTCACACAGTTGGTACTATTAATGCTAAGATATATTGGTACTAAATTGCATAAAATTGCAATACACCGTTTATAAGTTATGATTTTTTTATTAAATTTTCTTAGATTTGATTTGGTTAGGTCAACTCAATAATTTTAAAGTTATGCAAAATTGAGCAAATGAATTTAAAAAAAATTTACACAATTGGTATTAATGATGCTAAGGTATATTGGTACCAAATTGCATAAAATTTTAATAAACCGTTTAAGAGTTATGATTTGTTTTATTAACTCCTAAGATGTTTGATTTGGTTTACGTAACTCAATTAATTTGAGGTTAAGCAAAATTGAGCGTATGGATTTTAAATAATTTCACACAGTTGATATTAATGATGTTAAGGTATATTGGTAGCAAATTGCATAAAGTTTCAATAAATTGTTTAAAAACTATGAATTTTTTATTAACTTCTCTTAGGTTTGATTTGATTAGGCCAACAACTTTTATAAAATTTACACAGTTGATATTGATACTGCTGAAGTATATTGGTATTAAATTGCATAAAATTCCAATAAACCGTTTATGTTATGATTTGTTTTATTAACTCTTAAGAGGTTTGATTTGGTTAAAGTAACTCAATTAATTTGAGGTTATGCAAAATTGAGCGTATGAATTTTTATAAATTTTACACAGTTGGTATTAATAATTTATTGGTACATTGGTACCAAATTGCATAAAATTCCAATAAACCGTTTAAGAGTTATGATTTGTTTTATTAACTCCTAAGAGGTTTGATTTGGTTAAGGTAACTCAATTAATTTGAGGTTATGCAAAATTGAGCGTATGGATTTTTATTAATTTCACACAGTTGGTACTAGTGATGCTAAGGTATATTGGTACCAAATTGCATAAAATTCCAATGAATCGTTTAAAAGTTATGAATTTTTTTATTAACATTTCTTAGGTTTGATTTGGTTAGGTCAACTCAATAGTTTTGAAAATATGCAAAATTGAGCGTATGGATTTTTATAAATTTTACACAGTTGGTATTGATAATTCTGAGGTACATTGGTACCAAATTGCATAAAATTTCAATAAACCGTTTAAGAGTTATGATTTGTTTTATTAACTCTTAAGAGGTTTAATTTGGTTAAGGTAACTCAATTAATTTGAGGTTATGCAAAATTGAGCGTATGGATTTTTATTAATTTTACACAGTTGGTACTAGTGATGCTAAGGTATATTGGTACCAAATTGCATAAAATTTCAATGTATCGTTTAAAAGTTATGAATTTTTTTATTAACATTTCTTAGGTTTGATTTAGTTAGGTCAATTCAATAATTTTAAAGTTATGCAAAATTGAGCGTATGGATTTTTATAAAATTTACACAATAAATATTAATCATGCTGAGGTATATTGGTACCAAATTGCATAAAATTCCAATAAGCCGTTTAAGAGTTATGATATGTTTTATTAACTCCTAAGAGGTTTGATTTGGTTAAGGTAATTCAATTAATTTGAGATTTTCTTCAAAATTGAGCGTATGGATTTTTATTAATTTCACACAGTTGGTATTAATGATGCTTAGGTAAATTAGTACCAAATTGCATAAAATTCCAATGGTTCGCTTAAAAGTTATGAATTTTTTTATTAACTTCTCTTAGGTTTGATTTTGTTAAGTCAACTCAATAGTTTTGAAATTATGCAAAATTGAGCGTATGGATATTTATAAAGTTTAAACAGTTGTTATTAATGATGCTGAGGTATATTGGTACCAAATTGCATAAAATTCCAATGAACCGTTTAAGAGTTATGATTTGTTTTATTAACTCCTAAGAGGTTTAATTTGGTTAAGATAACTCAATTAATTTGAGGTTATGCAAAATTGAGCGTATGAATTTTTATTAATTTCACACAATTGGTACTACTAATGCTAAGGTATATTGGTACCAAATTGCATAAAATTGCAATAAACCGTTTAAGAGTTATGGTTTGTTTTATTAACTCTTAAGAGGTTTCATTTGGTTTAGGTAACTCAATTAATTTGAGGTAATGCAAAATTGAACGTATGGATTTTTATTAATTTCACACAGTTGGTACTATTAATGCTAAGATATATTGGTACCAAATTGCATAAAATTGCAATAAATCGTTTAAAAGTTATGAATTTTTTTATTAACTTTTCTTAGGTTTGATTTGGTTAGATCAACTCAATAGTTTTGAGGTTATGCAAAATTGAACATATGGATTTTTATAAATTTTACGCAGTTGGTATTGATGGTGCTGAAGTATATTGGTACTAAATTGCATAAAAATTCCAATAAACCGTTTAAGAGTTATGATTTGTTTTAATAACTTCTAAGAGGTTTGATTTGGTTAAAGTAACTCAATTAATTTGAGGTTATGCAAAATTGAGCGTATGAATTTTTAGAAAATTTTACACAGTTGGTATTAATAATTTATTGGTACATTGGTACTAAATTACATAAAATTCCAAAGAACTATTTAAGAGTTATGATTTTTTTCATTAATTTTTTTTAGGTTTGATTTGGATAAGTCAACTCAATCAATTTGAGGTTATGCAAAATTGAACGTATGGATTTTTATAAATTTTATACAGTTGGTACTAATAGTGTTGAGGCATGTTGTTACCAATTCGTATCAATATCCAATGATTCGTTTAGGAGTTATGAGTTTTTTAACTAAGACTTAACTCAGTTTATTGGTTTATTTAATTTAGCCAAGTTGCAAACCATATTTAGCCAAGTCGCAAACCAAATTTAGTCAAGATGCAAACCAAAATTATATTTTAAAAATAATTGATAATATACATCTTTTTTAATACATTTTTATTTAATTTAGTAACTAACTTTACAGCATACATTTGGCGCTTTACGTACAAGTAAACAAAAAGAACAGAATATTAGTCATAACTTATTAACCCGGCATTGGATTTTAATGCAATTTGGTACCTATATAGCTCAATATCAATTGTACAAACTGTATCAATTTCAAATAAATCGATAAGCTCAATTTAATATAATCTCAACTTAATTGATCTGACTCACTTCAGTTAATAACCTTTATAAATAATTTATGAATTAATAACTCGGAAACGATTTATTGAAAATTTATGCAAATTGGCAACAATAGACGTCAGTACCATAAGTATCAACTGTGTATAATTAAACAAAATCGATACGCTCAATTTAACATAAGCTTAACTTAATTGATCTAACCTACCTCAATCAATAGCCTTCATAGATAATTTACCAATTGATTACTCTGAAACGATTTATTGGAAATTTATGCAAATTGGCAACAATAGACCTCAATACCATAAATATCAAATGTAGAAAATTAAAGAAAATCGATAAGCTCAATTTATCATAAGCTCAACTTAATTGATCCAACCCACCTAAATCAATAGCTTTTATAGATAATTTAACAATTGATAACCCTGTAACGATTTATTGAAAATTTATGCAAATTAATAATAATAGACCTCAATACCCCAAGTACCAACTGTGTAAAATTGAACTAAATCAATAAGTTCAATTTATCATAAGCTCAACTTAATTGATCAAACCCAACTGAATCAATAGTCTTTATACATAATTCAACAATTGATAACTCTAAAACGATTAATTGGAAATTTATGCAAATTGGCAATAATAGACCTCAATATTATAAGTACCAATTGTGTAAAGTTAAACAAAATCGATACGTTCAATTTATTATAAGCTCAATTTAATTGATCTAACCCAACTCAATCAATAGCTGTTACAGATAATTTAACAATTGATTACTCTGAAACGATTCATTGGAAATGTATGCAAATTGGTAATAATAGACCTCAATATCATAAGTACCAATTGTGTAAAATTAAACAAAATCGGTACGCTCAATTTATTATAAGCTCAACTTAATTGATCTAACCCAACTCAATCAATAGCTTTTACAAATAATTTAATAATTGATTACTCTGAAACGATTAATTGGAAACTTATGAAAATTGGCAACAATAGATTTCATTACCATAAGTACCAACTGTGTAAAATTAAACAAAATTGATACGCTCAATTTATCATAAGCTCAACTTAATTGATCCAACCCACCTCAATAGCTTTTATAAATAATTCAACAATTGATAACTTTGTAACGATTTATTGGAAATTTATGCAAATTAATAATAATAGACCTTAATATCATAAGTACTAACTGTGTAAAATTGAACTAAATCGATAAGCTCAATTTATCATAAGCTCAATTTAATTGATCTAACTTGCTTGAATTAATCGTCTTTATACATAATTCAACAATTTATAACTCTGAAACGATTCATTGGAAATTTATGCAAATTAGTAACAATAGACTTCAATACCATTAGTACCAAATGTAAAAAACTAAATAAAATTGATACGTTCAATTTAACATAAGCTCAACTTAATTGATCTGACTTACCTCAACTTATAACCTTTTTAGATAATTTAACAATTGATAACTCTAAAAGGATTCATTGGAAATCAATGCAAATTGGCAACAATAGATTTCAGTATCATAAGTACCAACTGTGTAAAATTAAACTAAGTCGATAAGCTCAATTTATCATAAGCTCAACTTAATTGATCTTACACACCAGAATCAATAGTCTTTATACATAACTCAACAATAGATAACTCTGAAACGATTTATTGGAAATTTATGCAAATTTTCAACAATAGATTTCAATACCATAGGTACTAACTGTGTAAAATTATACAAAATTGATGCGCTCATTTTAACATAAGCTCTACTTAATTGATCTAACCCAACTCAATCAATTGATTTTACGGATAATTTAAAAATTGATTACTCTGAAACGATTCATTGGAAATTTATGCAAATTGGCAACAATAGACCTTAATACCATTAGTACCAAGTGTGAAAAACTAAATAAAATTGATACGCTCAATTTAACATAAGCTCAACTTAATTGATCTGACTTACCTCAACTAATAACCTTTATAGATAATTTAACAATTGATAACTCTAAAAAGATTCATTGGAAATCAATGCAAATTGGCAGCAATAGATTTCAATATCATAAGTACCAACTGTGTAAAATTAAACTAAATCGATACGCTCAATTTACCATAAGCTCAACTTAATTGATCTTACACACCAGAATCAATAGTCTTTATACATAACTCAACAATAGATAACTCTGAAACGATTCATTAGAAATTTATGCAAATTTTCAACAATAGATTTCAATACTATAGGTACCAACTGTGTAAAATTAATCAAAATTGATGCGCTCATTTTAACATAAGCTCTACTTAATTGATCTAACCCAACTCAATTAATAACTTTTACAGATAAATTAACAATTGATTACTCTGAAACGATTCATTGGAAATTTATGCAAATTGGCAACAATAGACCTTAATACCATTAGTAGCAAGTGTGAAAAACTAAATAAAATTGATACGCTCAACTTAATATAAGCTCAACTTAATTGATCTGACCTACCTCAACTAATAACTTTTACAGATAATTTACCAATTGATAACTCTAAACCGATTCATTGAAAATATATGCAAATTGGCAACAATAGATTTCAATACCATAGGTACCAACTGTGTAAAATTAAACAAAATCGATGCGCTCATTTTAACATAAGCTCGACTTAATTGATCTAACCCAACTAAATCAATTGCTTTTACAGATAATTTAACAATTGATTACTCTGAAACGATTCATTGGAAATTTATGCAAATTGGCAACAATAGACCTTAATACCATTAGTACCAAGTGTAAAAATCTAAATAAAATTGATACGCTCAATTTAACATAAGCTTAACTTAATTGATTTGACCTACCTCAACTAATAACCTTTACAGATAATTTAATAATTGATAACTCTAAAACGATTTATTGGAAATTTATGCAAATTGGCAATAATAGATTTCAATATCATAAGTACCAATTGTGTAAAATTAAACAAAATCGATTCGATCAATTTAACATAAGCTCAACTTAATTGATCTAACCTAACTCAATTAATAACTTTTACTTACTCTGAAACGATTCATTGAAAATTTATGCAAATTGGCAACAATAGACTTGAATATCATAAGTACCAACTGTGTAAAATTAAACAAAATTGATACGCTCAATTTAACATAAACTTAACTTAATTGATCCAACCCTTCTCGATCAATAGCTTTTAAAGATAATTCAACAATTGATAACTCTGAAACGATTCATTGGAAATTTATGCAAATTGGCAACAATAGACCTCAATACCATAAGTATAAACTGTATAAAATTAAACAAAATCGATAGTGGTGTTATGAACAATTCCATAAATAAAAGCGTTATTTTAAGCAAATTTTTGTTAATTAAGCAGTTCAAATATCAAAAAATAAATTTAAAATTAAAAAAAAATAATATTAATAAGAACAAATTTAAAAACCATTTACAATAAATATTTTAATCGCTCAAATATTGACACAGTTTTTTGTATCAAACAAAAAAGTGAAATGTTTTAAATTGCTCGAGGGAGGTAGATGGGTTTAGTTTAACTTTTGTAAATATGATTTTTATTATACACGTGTGGCCACCACCACATACATTCCTCTTTAAATTCGCGTTTGTTTTCATAATTAACATGTGATATGTTATCACCGGTGGTTGTTGTAGTGCTGCTATATTTTTTACCCAAATTTGCGTGACAGAATGAGTCAACGGGTGTTGTTGCATGTACTGAATAAATATATATTTTTAAAATATTGTGTATGTGATTTAAATCTAAAATATTATAGATATTTATTTTAAAATTATATCAAGAGTATGAAAATAAAAAGAAATAATTATATAATATTATTATATTAACTTTGACTTGCTTCGCAATTTATTCTAAACTAATTTACCCAAAAATTAAATTACCTTAATATTGTGTTGTTTCGCAGTTATTGATTAAGCATTGTAAAGAATTTACTACGCATTTGAGTCAACTTCTAAACACGTGTATAGCATATTTATAATAAAAATGAGGGTGGTCCTTTTAAGCAGAAAGTACGCTACAAGTTTATAAAAAAAAACCTTACAAATTATTTTCATTAATATAAATAAAAGTTGATTAAACAAAAATTCGCTGATTAAAGCTTCTTTGATAAAAATAAATCTAAGGTGTTACCATAAAACAACCCAAACAAACCGAAATTCTTTGATCTCTATTTCTATCTCTCCTGTAATTATATATCTCATGTAAATAAGCTTGTGCCAGTTTGAGCCGGCTCGACTGAATTGATTTATCGATTATGTGAACTCATTTTAATAACTAATCACATTAGTAAATATTATTTTAGTTAATACATTCAGTTTCTATGAATATTTTGTGTAAAGAATGTTGCATTCGGAAATGTTAGATAAATCATATGTGGAAATTGAAGGTTTAGAGTGTAGAGGGTGAAATGATAAATGTAGGAAGATATTTTTGTTTAGAGGAAACATTAAATTGGAAGGGACAATGCTTTAATCATAGCCCTAACTTATTAATAGCTTAGGACAGTTTGAGAATTACTTTTTTACAATCATCAATTATTAATTTAACACTTGTTGAAATGTTTAAGCAAATTTAATACGTTGCGGTTATAACTAGTGTGGTCAGGGTGTGAATTGCACCTTCCTATTATAAATACACTCGTAATTACAACAAACTACCTGTATTAAGTTGTGTTGTGGCAATTTGTTTGAAATCCTATGGTGTAAAAATGGTATTACTTTGTATCTGACACGGTGGTATTTAATATGTAAAAGGGCCTCGAGTTCTTCAGCCGACAGGTGTGCGACGGTGCGCAGTGATTGGCCGCACATGGTGCAGCAGCTGTTCTCAGATTCTGGTACTGCAGTGGTTTCTTCTTTTTTACACCTGGCGACGACGTCATCTTACCAAACTTGGGAATAACAAGGAAATAATATTTTATTTGAAAGAATATATAAATCGAGGTTGATTGATATATTTATTCAAGTATCCACCAGCAGCTATAAATTGTGTTAATATAATGTGCAAGACTGAGTTCTTGTAAATCTTTTCAACCATTTAACTAGATTAATTGCGAACAAACCGATAGTACTCTCGGTTGCATGCGGGTGACTGAAAACATTATCTTTGTGAACAAAATTGGCAATTAAGATTACTTACTAATTGAACTATTCATTTGGACGTATTATTCAATTGAGATTGTTTCATTTTTAAATGATTTTATTAATTCAATTTTTTATTTAAATTTTAAAATTAATTTTGAACACAAATTCAATCATACCCAGATTATAAAGTGAAAGAATAAATTGAAAACCTCAAAAATGTCAATTATATAAACGTAAAAAGTAAGACTTTTTTTAAAAGCATTTAACAATTCCACATGAAAAGAATGTCTTAACAGGTTTTATTTAGTATTTTATCTAAAAAAATATTCTAAGCAGTTTTATGAACAATTCTTTATATAAAAATATTTTACGCAATTTTCTTGTATTTTTTTTTTATAAAATGCTAAAAACTATCGTACTTTTAAAGTAAATATATTAAAAAGTTTTGTAAAGTAACTCAATATTATTGTACAGTTAAAATTAGCCACTTATTTATTAATACATAGTTTCAAAACTCCATAAAATAAAAGCATCAATTTCAATACAAAAATATAAAATAATAACTAATAACTCTCTATGTATTTTCCATTTCTATTTTCATTCATCAAAACTAAAATAATGGTTTCAATCCCTTCATATTTTTTTTATTACTGTGTAATTTCAATACCTCACTATTGACTTCTCTGAACCACGCCTTGGGTAATTAGTTTCATGCTTTTGTGTGTTCGAGTACGCTCGCGGCATTCTCCTTCCATCACCCTACACCCCCAAAGGAAGACTCCTTTCGAACGTTATTAAAAAGAGCAATCGTCGACTGATCTGGGAATGCACAATCGATGTAATTGTTCAATTCAATTTCTCCCTTTGTTTTCAAAAACGTCTTCAAGTGGCCGGGCAGAACTGTTCAAGGATTATACTTAATCTTACGATGAGAACTTAAAGGAGCAAGAGTTTATTTCTTTAGAATACATTTTTGTAAACCAATAGTTTTTACCACAAATACTTTATTATTTCTATGCATATTTTTAAAAAAATAATGCTATAGTTTAAATTCATCATCATTTATATTATTAAAAATCTTTGCAACAAAAATTAATTTTAATAATTTAATCGTTTTTATCAAATAACGTTTGATAATGACAATATTGAAGTAAAATATTATTTCTATAAAAATATTAAAACTAAATAAGTTATGGGTTCTTAATGCAAGTTGACGTTTACGATAAGCGCCCTTTCAACGCCTATTACTATATTTTTTTACAGGTAACCCCCATAACAAGCCATAAGTACTAGTCGCGTTGAATAAAACACTAGACGAACAAAAATGAGAGAGAACTCGAAGCACCCTTAAGCGTGAAAGTTTAACAGCGCGCGAGAACTTAAAAATCTCTTGACAATCTTCAATAAGTTTGAGTTTCCCATCATAAACGCACGTTATTGAAAACTTTCAGCAACGAATTTAAACGATTATTGAATAGATATATTTATTTTTTGGTATAATAATGTGCTTTACTATTTTGGCGGAAATAATAATATATAATAGAATTTATCAAGTGTTATTCTATTCTTTTTAACAATATACTGATATTTTGTTGGTAGAATTTGCTGTATTTGATATTTTATTAAAAGAATATTGCACTTTTAAATATTTTTTTTGACTTTTCATAAGTTTGGTACGTTGCAACAGTTTATGACAATTTTAGTTTTTTTTTGATTTTATCAAACCACCGGCCCAATATTTATAAACTGTGTTCCCGCCCACCCGCCCAAGTGTTAGATACCAAGAAATTTGTTATTGTATCCACCTCGTGGACGTATAAATGACAACTGTCATTAAATCTGTCATATTAAAAATAGCAGAAGCTCAACAAGTGTGAGAATAAGCATAATCATGTAAGTGTACCAAATAGTTGATGTGCGTGAAGCCACTGATACAGGCAAAGCAGTCATACATAATGTTAATGTTAAAAAAATATGTTAACACATTATGATAATATTCAAACAAATTTTGGCGTTTGTATTTTTGAGAATCATATTAATATCCCAAAAATTTTACAATCAATATTTACGCAATATTGAATTTGATAATATTTACATAATTTTCGTAAAATTGATGTTAAAAGAAAGCTTAAATTGAAACATGCTTTGTTGTCGTTAAAAAATTTAAAGAAAAGAGTTGATAGATCCTTGTAGATCCAAACCAATCAAAGCTGAAAGGCAAAAAGTGTTTTCGCAAATATTAAAACTGTTACTTGAAATGGTATCAGCAACCACTATAGTGTTATTGGATCGCTTATTTTATGAAGCGTTGGATTTAGTTAGGCAACATGCTAGAGTTAGTTATTATCAAACTGGTTGGCATAATATGACGCTTGAAGTTAGAGGTACTGATATGATAGCACAATTGTTACGTTCAATTGTTAAGAGTTTTAATGTTAAAAAAAAGAATTAAAGCAATGCGTAGTAATGCTGCTTGCTTACCAAAACCTAGTTTGATGAAGAATTATTACTTTTTTAAAATATACGGAGCCTATTTTGTTATTATGGTATTTGTTCTGTTACATGGTTACATAATACGATTGAGGAGACCAATTTGTGCAGTTTTTTTATAGGAAACGAGTTTTATATTTGTACAATCAAACTTTGAAGAGACGTATTGGATTTTTTAGGTAAACAATATTAATTTAATTTAACAATTTTATTTTATTATTTTCATAGATATATGAAAAGAAAAGTTAAGAAATTAGCAAGAGAACTACGTTTGGATAAAAATCTAAACGTCTGCGTAGTTCTTAGGATACGTTATAAACATTTCAAGTGGTTGAAGATATTTAAAATAGCTAGACGTAAATGTATTATATTCAGTGAGCCTAAACCATATAAAACGAGCAAGATTCCTGGTGATTTTGAAAAGTGTAAGACTAAAAATTGTTTTGTGGTTTATTGTTTGGAGTGTTAGAATGATATGGGACGGCATTTTTACAGATTAATTTGTGAGAGATATACTTCTCTTACTGTGACAATTTTGTAACAAAGTTGTCAATTTTTATTTTTCAAGTAAATAAATTATTATTTGATAGTTTTATGCATTAATTGTTTCTACGTAATGTTTTAGTAATTATTTTTTATAAACTTGAAGTAAACAAAAATATTATTTGTGTAATATTTTGGTTTTTAAACACTATCCTGAGCAATTTTTGTCAATTTTCCTTTTAAGTATAATTTGTTTAACCAAAATTATCAAATTCATTACAAAAATCGTGTTCTAATGTTAGTAATAAATGTGTTTAGAACAAATTAAACAATTTTAAACGTTAATTGCAGATTAATTTAAAACAACAAACGTGTTTTTCAGAGTACTTTGCACGAATTTAAATGGATTATAATTAATAAATGCGTTTCTTAGAATATATTTTTGCAGTTATGTGCAACTATTGTTCTATTTTAACCAAAAAATAAGTCTTTTAATGTAATTTTTAATAAATTTGAAAATTTTTAAACAAAAAATTGTTTTCTGCGCAAATTTTCTTAGATTTGTTGGAAGAAAAATCAATTTTTAGCGGTTTATATACTATTACAATTTTTTTTTGCGTTTATCAAACAATAATCTTGCGTTTTTTTTAAATAAAAATTGAAATTTTCTAATCGACTTTTATGGTTTGTGTTGCGTCTAACCAATTTTTGTTTTGCCAAAAACTTTTTGTGTCAATTTTGATTATTAATTTCAAACGATTAACGCAATTTATGTCAATTCAATAAAAAAATGCTTGTTTGTGCAATTTTTATAGATTTTAGGCATATACAATTTTTTACTATTTTCAAAAACTTTTTAAAAATTACTTTATATTAAATGCAAATCAACTTGATAGTAAAACCTTTGCACTATAATAATAATAATAATAATAATACGTTTATTCAGTTTGCCAATTTTACATATTGGATATGAAAAGTCCAAGCTTATATCTAGTTACACATTAAAAAGTTATAAACAATAAACATAAATACAATAATAATTTGGTATATATACTATACTTACAATTGCATTAAAAGACAAAAACTAATGATTAGTTAAAAACAATAAAATAAATTAAAGAACTAGTTACAAATTAAGATTAAAATTTAAAAAGTCATCGTCCAAATACTCCTGAATTGAGTAGTAAGCTTTTGTAAGCATTAGTTTTTTTAACAATACTTTAAACAAACTTAGTGGTTGCTTCTTTAAAGCTGTTGGTAGCACATTAAAACATTTAATTGACATATACTGCGTTCCTTTTTCAACCATTGATAGACGATGTCGGGGAGTTTCAAGCATAGTATTTCCATGTCTGGTATTGTAGTGGGAATTTCCTAGTTTTGTATATTTACATATCTTAGTTTTGAGATTTACTAATAGATTAAAGATATACAAACTATATACAGTTAATATTTTTTGGTTAATAAATAATTCACGACATGGTGTTCTTGTATTTTTGCCTAGCATTATTCGAATTATTCTTTTTTGTATTTTAAATACCCGTTCAGTTCTTGATGAGCTACCCCATACAGTGAGACCATAAGCTATAATAGACTGGCTATATGAGTAATAAATTAGTTTTAAACTTAGAGTATTTAAAATGTAACGTAGCCGTGACATCATATAACAGAGTGGTGCAATTTTTTTACAAACATGATTTATATGGTCGTACCAGTTACAGTTAAAATCAATATATATTCCTAAGAATTTTGTTTTATTTACTTGTGGGATTGTAATATGCTCTTGCCGAATAAGTAATGAACAATCAATTGGTTTATTTATTGCTCTAAATTGTATCATTTTGGTTTTTTTAATATTAAGAAATAGATCATTATTAGCAAAAAACTCCTGTAAAGTAGACATTTTTTGTTTGGCATTTTCAATTAATGTGGTAATGTTGTTTGATGATGCAAGAGTAGTAGTATCATCAGCAAATACCACTGTTTTGTCTACGTTTAAGTCATTTACGTAAATAACAAAAAGGAGTGGCCCTAGCACTCATCCTTGTGGTACACCTTTTTGGCACTGCAATAATTCAGATTTTTTGTTATCTAATTTAACGTAATGATGTCGGTTTTTTAAATAACTTTCAAACCATTTGAGAGTTGTTCCTCGTACACCATATCTTTGTAGTTTTTCCAAAAGTATAGTATGATCTACTAGGTCAAAAGCTTTACTTAAATCTAAAAACAATCCTATACTGTTTTGTTTTTTGTCAAGGCTATCTAATATATATTCTATATATTGTTCTATTGCGTCCCTAGTTGATCGATGTTTCATAAAGCCATATTGCGACATATTAAATAATTTGTGTTTATTAAAAAATGATCTTAATCTTTCTGTAACTACGTTTTCCATAATTTTAGAAAAGGTACTTAATATGGCAATTGGTCTATAATTTCCTGCAATAGTTGTATCACCCTCTTTATGTATAGGTGATATTTTAGCTATTTTAAAAGCATCAGGAAATACCCCTTGGCTCATTGATTGATTTACAATATCAGTGATAGGTTTTGTCAGGATGTCAGCAGATCTTTTTAACAACTTGGCAGTTATACCATTATCAGATGCTGAATTAGTTGCTTTTAATAATAGTATATGTCGTTTAATTTCTTGTTCAGTTACTGGTGTTAAAAATAATGAAAAAGAATTTTCTTTAATATGATTAAAAAAATTTTCAACATTTTTTTCAACATTTTTATTCATCAAGTTATCAGCTATTGTGTTAAAATATGCATTGAAATAGTTTGCAATTTTAATCGGATCTGTTTCTAAGATGCCATTAATTTTAATATTTGATATATCGTTGTTTGACTTTTCTTTTCCTATGTTATTTTTAATTATTTTCCACGCAGTCTTGCTTTTATTGGTCGAATTAGCGATTTGTTTTGTATAATAAAGCTTTTTGGCAAGTTTCAAGACATTTTTATATACTTTTTTGTATGTACTGTAGTAATAACTAAACTCTGCATTGTTGTGTAATTTGTGTTTGCTGAGATTCTTATTCCTTTCGTAATCCACTGGTTTTGGTTTTGTGATGTTCTTAATTGTCGAATAGGAAATGCAATTTCAAAGTCATGTTTTATGATGTTTATAAACATATTGACTTTAGAATTGATATCGCATAATTCAGTAACTTCTTCCCAGTCATTTTTTGCAATATAATCTATAAAGTTTTTAATACATGTTTCATTGTTTACAGGCCTGTATTTGACTTTTGAGGTTTCTTTAACTGTGCTTTTAATTTGTATTTTTATTGACTGTAAGTTATGATCGGACATGCAGTTTTCGATAGTTCTTGCTACATAGTTTTCAAAAGTTTTTGTTACACATATATTATCAATGCAATTTAGTTTTCGTGTTGGTTCTGTAATTGTAGGCGTAATGTGATACGAATTTAACACATCTAAAAGTTCTCTCAGTGTCCGATTTTGAAGGTTAAAATTAATATTAAAATTTCCACAAATTACTACGTCATTATATTTAAGTTTATATATTAATTTTAGAGTATCTTCTAATTGGTTTATAAACATAGTTACATCACTATCCGGAGTTCTGTAGACACAGACTACAGCAATATTTGTATTATTATAGTTAATAATTAGAGCGCAACATTCAAAATCTTTTATTATGCATAATTTACTAACTTGATTAATTAACTTAAATTTGATATCATTTCTAACTAAAATTAGACTACCGCCATGGGTAACATTTTCTCGCTTAAATGATGCACCAATTCTATATCCGCTTATCGATAAGTTTCCTTCGTTTGCTTTGGTAATCCAATGTTCTGTTACGCAAAATACATGGCACTTATGTTCATCAAGAAAAACTTCTAACTCTTCTACTTTATTGTTTATGCTTCCTAAGTTTTGGTGATAAATTATTAGATTGAAAGTCTCATTATTCTTTTTTGTATTAGCGGAGTTTAGATGTATCGACGGTAGATCAGTGACGAAAGGGCCAAAAGTTGCTTCTTATTGGTATGTTCTTTTGAGATTTTAAACCATACATTTTAGAATTTACATGTTTAATTTGATTATGATTACGCACACTTTTATTGTATTGATCAATTTGTTTATTTAAAATAGTTATTGACGACTTGTTAAATAAAGTTGCGGGAGCTGTATTTCTATATAATAAACATTGTTTGCTAGATGGACCTGAAACATCTTCATTGCAGTCACAATTTGTGGTAGGAACCATAATTGCAGTTATAAATGCAGATAAAGTTTTTCTTCCGTAGCTATTTAATCGTTTTCCTGTACGTGTAAAATGTTTTCTAGAAAGAAATTGATTGATTTCTTGAAATTGAACATTCTGTTTTTCCACACAGATTGATTTTAAACGTTTGTTGACATGCTCAATAATTTTATTATATTCTGTACGATCATATCTATACGGAATAGATAGTACTAGAAAAGGAGTATTTGCCATTTCACTAATTTTGTTATTGAATTTTAATATTAATTCGCTTATGTTAGCTGAATCGTGACATTTGTTAATATCGTTAGAGCCAGCTATTAGCACAATGCATTTCTCGGTAGTCGCAACATTCTTTTTTCCGCAGTTGATATTTGATACTATGTTTTCAAAACTTCCACCAGATTTTACAATTCCTGTTACTTTATATTTACTGGGCAAATTGTTTGATAGCAATGGTGCAATATGTTCAGCATGCTCATCTCCATATATTTGGATATTTTGTTTTGATGATTTACTAAAATTAATCAGATTTTTATGTTTTGGTTTTATATGGCCTTTACTTAAACTAGTATTATTATTGTCGGTCTGCATAGATGTTGATTTTGATTTTAATTTAGAGCATATTATTTCATTATCCGTTTGAATTGATTTGTGGATAATGTTCGAGTTTGAATATTCTGTTTGTGTGTATGAATTTTTATATGTATTTCTATAATCAGTTTGAACACATGCATCAGTGTTTATTTTGTTTTTAAATGTATTTGTTTGAATGTTTTTACTTGCGCATATTAAATTTTCAATTGTTTTATTTTTATCTTCAATTTCATTTTGCAGCATTATTATCTTATTGTTTAATTCAGCAATTTCATCAATTAATTTATCATTTTCATGTTCTGTATTTTCAAACGTCATCTCCAACTCAGATACTAAAGCGTTGTATTCTATTTCTTCGATATCCGTGTCACTTGTATCATCGTTATCAATAATAGTACGGTTTAAGATATCTTCATTTGATATTGTAGACTTTAGTTTTTGTCGAGTTATGGGTGGCATATTTAAATGTTGACAACAGAAATAAATAGAAAAGAAAAACAATTATTTAATTATTTAAAACATATAACAGCACAAAGCACATACTTCACACCAACCGGTCATTATTGGTGACTAACGATTAACGAGTACAAAGGTAGACCACGGAAAGGTGCGTTAGTAGTAGTAGATTATTAATAGCATACAAATTAATTTAAAACTAATTACCAGTCAATAAAATTTAAAAACAATGAATAAAATTTAAAAAGAAAAATAGAAATGAAATATAAATATATTATGCGTCCGCGCCGAGGATCGAACCCGACTTACTCAGTCAGAAGTTATGTACACTACCTCTGTGCTACGGAGAGTAGATAATAAGTAAATATCTACCACATTTTGTAGAATGGAAACACGATTTATATTATTGTAAGTTTATTTTTAACGTAAACAAACTTATAGGTTAGGGCAGATAAAGAAATGTTTTCAATTAATTAAACTAATAATAAAACTTTTAAACTTATATCGAATTAGTTACCAATAATAAGAAAAATGTTAACTTCCATTTAACACGTCACGTAAATTATAAAAATATTAAATAAAACTATTAACTCAGATACAAATACACAATATCTTGACTCACAAGTAGTACATACGTACATATAATCTTCTACTAACGATTAGTGCTCAAACTCAACCAAAGTTGCATAAAACACTTTAAACAGATTCAGTAGAAGCTGATAAAAAGCATTTTTAAAATAAATATTTTTAACTTTTTTTTTTTTAACTTTCAATGTTGATTAAATATTATGTACAAATCAACTTGATAGTAAAACTTTTACACTACTAACATTTAGAGCTCAAACTCAACCAAATTTGCTCAAAACGCATAACAAAGATTCAGCAGTACTTGATAGAAAGCATTTAAAAAAAAATTGATTTTTATTATTTTTTTTAAGTAAAACTTTTTCAGTATTAACAATTGGTGCTAAAACTCAACCAAATTTGCTCAAAACACTTTACAAAGATTTAGTAGTACCTGATAAATAGCATTTTTAAAATAAAAAAATAAAAATCTTTAAACGTTGATTAATATTATGTACACATCAATTTGATGGTAAATCTTTTACACTACTAACAATTAATGCTCAAACTCAACCAAATTTGCTTAAAATACTTTAAAAAGATTCAGTAGTACCTAATAAGAAGCATTTTTTAAATAATTATTTTTTACTATTTTTTTGGAAATCTTTAAAAGTTGAATAATATTATGTACAAATCAACTTAATAGTAATTCTTTTACAGTACTAACAATTAGAGCTTAAACTCAACTAAATTTGCTCAAAACATTTTAAAAAGATTTAGTAAGACCTGATAGAAAGCATTTTTAAAATAAATATTTTTTACAGTTTTTTAGAAATCTTTAAAAGTTGATTAATATTATGTACAAATCAATTTGATGGTAAATTTTTTACACTACTAACAATTAGTGCTCAAACTCAACCAAATTTGCTTAACACACTTTACAAACATTCAAAAGTACTTAATGGAAACCATTTTTAAAATAATTAATTTTTACTATTTTTTGGAAATCTTTAAAAGTTGATTAATATTATGTACAAACAAATTTGATGGTAAATCTTTTACACTACTAACAATTAGTGCTCAAACTCAACCAAATTTGCTTAAAATACTTAAGAAAGATTCAGTAGTACCTAATAGGAAGCATTTTTGAAATCATTATTTTTTACTATTTTTTGGAAATCTTTAAAACTTGATTAAATCAATGTATAAATCAAATTGATAGTAAAACCTTTACACTACTAACAATTAGTGCTCAAATTCAACCAAATTTGCTCAAAACATTTTACAAAGATTTAGTAGTACCTAATAGAAAGCCTTTTTAAAATATTTATTTTTTACTGTTTTTTAGAAATCTTGAAAAGTTGATTAATATTATTTACAAATCAACTTGATAGTAAAACCTTTACAGTCTTAACAATTAGAGCTCAAACTCTACCAAATTTGCTCAAAACACTTTACAAAGATTTAGTAGTACTTGATAGAAAGCATTTTTAAAATAAATATTTTTTACTATTTTTTAGAAATCTTTAAACGTTGATTAAAATTATGTACAAATCAACTTGATAGTAAAACCTTTACAGTACTAACAATTAGATCTCAAACTCAACCAAATTTGCTTAAAACACTTTGAATAAATTCAGTAAAAGCTGATAGAAAGCATTTTTACAATAATTATTTTTTACTATTTTTTAGAAAATCTTTAAAAGTTGATACTTATAATGTACAAATCAATTTGATGGAAAATCTTTTACACTACTTGTTATGTATACAAGGCGCATGTGCGTCTTGGAAGTAGTGCGCAACATCTACTTAGGATGATAGTTCGTCATGGTTGCTCTCAAGACATGAGACATGTTTATAATATTATTGAATATAAGTTTACTTTGAGAATAATAAGACTGTTATTAAACCCACCCAAGCTATAACACTACTAACAATTAGTGATCAAACTCAACCAAATTTGCTTAAAAGACTTTACAAAAATTCAGTAGTATCTAATAAAAAGCATTTTTTAAATAAATAATTTTTACTATTTCTTGGAAATCTTTAAAAGTTGGTTAACATTATACACAAATCAACTTGATAATAAAACCTTTACAGTACTAACAATTAGTGCTCAAACTCCACCAAATTTGCTCAAAACATTTTAGAAAGATTTAGTGCATTTTTAAAATAATTTTTTTTTTAACTATTTTTTAGAAATTTTTAAAAGTTGATTAATATTATGTACAAATTAATTTAATGATAAATCTTTTACACTACTGTTACGCCCAGTTATACAAAGTTATTTTTTTATATAACTGACGCAACGCACGTTGAACCTCCCAACCACCACACCGTGCTTGAACGTTGTAACTTAATTAATTATCACTAATTCATTAAACAAATGTCGTCAAACCATGCAACCGCATCTCTTCGCTGCGCCGACGTTACTGATCCTCCTTCCTTCGTCCCGCAATCGACTCCCACTCAGCCGCATTGCAATCCATTCGTGCTGAACCGGTCCATCTTGTCTTCTTGCTATACTTTGCTTATGTTCCCGCGTACTTGTCTATAAATTGAACCTAATTAATACATCCCCAAGGTAGACTCTAATACCAGTGTGTTTATAACTGCTCCTTACCGCTGTAAAGTGCCCTGCATACAATCTCTAGACCTAACTGTCCTATGTAAGCTTGACAATCTTTTGCAGTTATTGTGCAACCTCAAGGCCTCAACTGCCAGTGTACAACATACTTTTGGCTGTCACGTATAAGGCCTTACTGCCGTATACAGTGTTATTCAAACAACCTCAAGGCCTCGGCTGCCAATGTGTGGTATAACAATTTTTTTAGCCCTCCAAGTGTGCTATAGCTATCAGTACCTCAATGACCTTCCTGCCAATGTACTTTGTATTTCACACCTCTACACCCCTTAAAGCTCCCCTAGCCATTGTGTAATTAAGTCTCTTTTCTCCAAGGTAAAGAGTTACCAAACCTTTTTATTAACAAATATAGCAATCTTTAACTAGACCATTACTTATTTATCCTTAACAGAAACTCAGACGCTCTATCTGTACGCAAATAACAATATTTATAAAACATTAACTACTGTTAATACTACTAACAATTAGTGCTCAAACTGAACCAAATTTGTTCAACACACTTTACAAACATTCAGCAGTACTTCATGGAAACCATTTTTGAAATAATTCTTTTTTATTAATTTTTGGAACTTTTTAAAAATTGATATTTATTATGTACAAATCAATTTGATGATAAATCTTTTACACTACTAACAATTAGTGTTCAAACTCAACTAAATTTGCTTAAAAGATTTCACAAAGATTCAGTAGTATCTGATAGAAAACATTTTTGAAGTAATTGATTTTTACTATTTTTTGGAAATCTTTAAAACTTGATTAATAATATGTACAAATCAACTTGATAATAATCCTTTTACACTACTAACAATTAGAGTTCAAATTCAATCAAATTTGCTCAAAACACTTTACAAAGATTCAGCAGTACCTGATAATTTATTTTTTTTAAATAATTATTTTTTTATTATTTTTTAGATACCTTTAAAAGCTGGTTAACATTATACACAAATCAACTTGAAAGTAAAACTTTTTTAGTATTAACAATTAGTGCTCAAACTCTACCAATTTTGCTCAAAACACTTAACAAAGATTCAATAGTACCTGATAGAAAGCATTTTTAAAATAATTAATTTTTACTATTTTTTGGAAATTTTTAAAAGTTGATTAATATTGTGCCGGAACCACCCGGTATACCGACTTAAATCAACTTATGGCGTAGTTATGGTTATGGTTCTTGGGTTTTGTGTTCCTGACTGAGAATTTCCTATTCCTTTTTGTTCCCTGCCGTTAACTAGTAAATAACGCGGTCTATTTGGTTTGTCATATATTACCAGCCCAGGTATGTAGTAATTATTTTGATGTATTAAGTGTTTATATTTTTGTTAATTTACAGATTATTTACGAATTAAATGTATGGAAAGAATTAAAGCTAGTTATTTATTTAACATTTACCATCCACATGCTCGGCTAACCCTCAACCCCACGTGCTCTGCCACATCTATGGTGCCCAATCAGGAGCCTAGTATAGTGGATTTAATTAAATAAATAAAATCAATTAAATAAATAAAATTAAAAAAAAAAAAAAAAAAAACAATAAATTAAATATGGGTTTAATACGACGTTCTCCAGAACAGCAATTAGAAAATACAGGAATGATGACCAGGAGCAAATCACAGCACGAAGAATCGAGGGTTGCTGGACAAGAACCTGAAGAGATAAATCATGCGGATGCAACAAACACGGGAGCATTTCCAAAAACTCCCAAAATGCATCCAGTGCATACACCGGATTTACACCACATGGATACAAGTGCGGCAATACAAGGATTTGCAGTAAATACACCGAACAAATACCACATGGATTCAAACGCTGCAAGTCACGAATTCGCAGTACATACACAGGACACATATCACATGGATGCAGGTGCTGCAGCGCAAGGATTTCCAGTGCGTACATCTGGCACGCATTATTTAGACCCAAGTGCTGCTTTGCAAGGATTTACATGTATGAAAAATGTGAGCGCAGTAAATACGGGAGCAATCCCAAAAACCCCCGGAGGCCGTACGCCTTCAGTTTATACCCCGGATACCATCATCGGGAGTCCGCGGCATTTCCAGCAGCGGCCACAGCGTTCTCCATCCTAGCCGCTATCAGGACAAGGAGAGGCAGAGGTCCCATTTATCTGTGAACTTCTTGCCGGGACGTATGTACAAAGAAATACTCCGCAGTCACAAATGGTTTCGCTTCCGCAAGGTAACATTCTTTTTGAGAATGATAAATATAACAAATTTAATAAATATACAGGGTCGCAATCAAATAATAATACACAACGACGTGTAAACTTAAATAGCAGTCCTAGTGAAAATTTATATAAAACTGTAGATACTAATAATTATTTACCACCTTATGTACATGTACCTGTACAAAACTCTATGTACAATTATTCTAACCCTCATGTTAACTACTTGCCACGTAATGTGACGGCTCAACCTAATGTGACTGCTAGTAATTATAAACCTAATTTAAGTTCGAATAATTGTGATCAATTTGTTACTCTTAAACCTGTAATGACAACTAATTCAACAAATTGGAATTTAGATACTAAATTTTTACCAAAATTTGAAAATGATGAAACGACTCATTCTGTTGATTATATAAAAAAATTAGAGGCAATTTTTACTATCTCACGTATGCCATTTGAATATTTTAAAATGTACCTTTCCGAAACATTACAGAGGAACGCAAAACCATGGGCCAATGCATTTATTAACCATTTTAATACTTTTGACGAATTTCGCAGAGGATTTTTATCTCAATTTTGGGATCCTATTAAGCAATCCCAATATAGATATAGTTTAGAAACGAGCCGATATAATAGTGGACCATATGTTGACTTCTTTTTAAAATCTATGTCAAATGCTAAATATTAACAACCGGCCTATTCAGAAGAGTTGTTAGTTGCCACGATTGGTCGAGCTTATCCCCCTCAAATCGCCGCGTGTCTTATCGGTGCTAAATGTATTAATGATGCCTTGGCTAGACTGAGACAAGCCTACTTTTACCAAACCACAATACCGGTAGCAAAACAATACACTCATGATAGCAACGGCAAAGGTCTCTATCGTTCTAATAGCCCTAAACATTATTACCGTTCAAATGGTCCTAGCAATCGTCCGAGTAGCCCGAGTAACAACTATCGTTCCGGGAGCCCTACAAATAATTATCGTCCGGGAAGCCCTTTACAAAAACAAGTTTTATTTAAGCAAGACAATTCGGAAAACTAATGTCTGCGTCCTTACCTAGCCCGAAGGTCGCGGTTATTAGCCATAGGGCTAGTTATCCTAAAGAAGAACTCACAGACGAGCTGTGTGAATTTAACCATATAACACAGAAGCACTCCCCGGTAATATCTATAGTAATAGAAAACATTGCTTTTCCGGCACTTGTAGATTCCGGAAGCGAGATTTGTTGCTTATCGGCAGACGTTTGGGATCAAATTAAATTTTCCGATAAAATACCTATTTTTTCGGCCAGTGGTGTTCGAGTATCGGGAGCATTTAGCGGTGCGCGAAGAAATATAACCCACCAAATTCAACTGAAGTTCAAGATTGGAAAGTTTACGTTTACTCATGAGTTTCTGCTAATACCTGAACTTGCGTACCCTATTATTATAGGAGTAGATTGGTTACGCATCGAATGCGCACATATTAATTTTGAAAAATCTTGTTTAGATTTACCTAAATTAAAAGCATCAATTGAAGAAGTACAGACACTACATCATGAGTTTTTGCCTATTGAACCACCCAAACTAAAAATAGCTGCTATCAATCGCAATACTGTACAGGTTAAATCAAACGCGGTTGTAGAAATAAGTGAAACGGAGCTTAGGGATATTGTTGGCGGCACCGCTCTGGATGCCAAATCTAAATGTTCATTCTTATCGTTACTTCAAAAACATTTACATGTTTTTTCCAATGTACCCGGCCGAACAGCAGAATATACGCATCACATTAACTTAACCGATCAAACACCATTTCAAATTAAGCCATATCCAATTCCATATGCGCATCGCGCAGTTGTGTTACAGGAATTAGAGAGAATGGAAACGCACGGTATTATTGAGCGCAGCAACACTCCATTTTGCTCGCCCTTACTTACAGTGGTGAAACGGGACGGTACGGTACGTGTTTGTTTAGACGCACGAAGGCTAAATAAAGTTATGGAAGGAGATTCGGAATTGCCGAGGGCCATAGACGATATTATGTATAGTCTAGACGCAGTACAGTTTATGTCAACCATTGACTTGACAAGTTCTTATTGGCAGATTCCACTATCCCAAGAATCAAAACGGTACACGGGGTTTATAGTAGGTGGTCGTTGTTATCAGTTTAAGGTCTTGCCTTTTGGCATTAAGACTGCTGTATCCTCCTTTACTAGGTGCATGGATAAAGTCCTAAGCCCAAAACGGCATGGTTTTGTTTTAGCCTATATTGATGACCTCCTAGTACATTCTTTATCGTTTGCTCAACACCTTGAACATTTGGATGATCTTCTTAAACCTAAAGAAATGTGAGTTTTTTAAACAACAAGTAACATTTTTAGGTTATGTACTCAGCAATTAAGGCATGCGCACCGACCCAGAGCGGGTTCAAGCAATACTGGAGTTTCCCGTTCCTCGAAATATTAAAGAAATACGCTCGTTTTTGGGTTTATGCAACTACGACCGAGTCTTTTGTAGTAATTTCGCTACAGTGTCGGCGCCGTTAGTTGGATTGCTTTGAAAAAAGGCAAAATGGCAATGGTCGGTCTTACAATCTACAGCGTTTGAAGAATTAAAATCTCTTGTCGCTAAACAAACTTTGTTGTATCACCCAGATAATGAGAAATTGTTTTTTGTTCAAACGGATGCGTCCGACGTCGGTCTAGGAGCAACATTATGTCAAATGGAGGGTGAAAGAAAACAAGTTGTTGCTTATGCCAGCCGCATTTTATTAGACCGCGAGCGGAACTATAGTGTTCTGGAGAAGGAAGCACTTGCTGTAGTTTGGGCTCTAAATAAGTGGAGGGTGTATCTGTTGGGACGTCGGTTTACATTACTATCAGACCACAAGGCGCTGTCTTTCTTACAAACGTGCAGACTTTTATCTTCGCGAATTACTTGCTGGATATTATCCTTACAAGAATACGATTTTCAGATAATTTACATCCCGGGAAAAGATAACGTCTTGCCAGATATTTTATCTAGACACCCTATGCAAAGATTATCCACACCACAAGATAAAATATTTAAAATATTAGTAGCTCGATATCTTCTATCTAATTCATTATCAGTAAAGATACAAAATTTATTCAAATCTTTAGCTAAACACCAGCACAACGACCCCACTTTGTCGCTCCATATAACAGGTCTTAAGGAAGGGAATGCCATTGATCATCAGAGGTTTGTTATGCATGACTTCTTATATCTCCGAAGAGGGGAGTATCAAGCAACCTATCTTTGTATCCTAAAGATTCTTCAAGAGGCGGTAATTGATATTTTTCACGAAGCCATTGGTCATTTTGGCGTCTATAAAACCTGGCATGCGGTTCGACAAGAGGTGTGGTGGAAAAACATGTATCGGGACATAAAAAAACGTATCAAGGGTTGTATAACTTGTCAAACTACTAAATCCTGCACGTTACCAAACCCACCTCAAACGGCAGTTATTCCCGAGTTTCCAGGCGATTTGGTTGCTATTGATTTATATGGACCTTTACCACTGTCTGTTGGAGGCGCTACTATGCTGTGTGTGGTACTTGATTGTTTTACCAAATACGTAACTTTGTATTGTTTAAAGCGGGCTACCAGCGAAAGTATTATACGTCGGCTTAAAACGCAGTTTTTTCCTAAATTCGGTTGCCCAAAACGGTTACTAACCGATCACGGCACTCAATTTACCTCTGATTTATGGGTCGATACGTTATCATCGCTAAAAATACAGAACGTACATTGTAGCGTTAGGCATCCGCAAGCTAACCCCGTCGAACGCGTTATGCGGGAATTAGGTAGGTTGTTTCGGGTATATTGCTACGAAAAACATACGCGTTGGGCGCTAGAAGTGTCTAAGTTAGAGCAGCTTCTTAATAACTTCGTGCACGAGTCTACCGGATTCTCTCCGCATGAGTTGCAATTTGGTGCTGCACCGGGCCCGGTACTTCCTTTTAGTCTAAGTCAACCGTCCACATTCGACACGCATGTTAAACTATTTTTGGCTCGGGAAACGCTTCTTGGCAAAGCAGAGCGACGAAAAGCTGCTCACCCCGGCAAAGATACGTTGTTTAATGTTGGTGATTTAGTGTTATTGCGGACTAATCCTCTATCATTTGCGAATTTACGGCAAACGCGTAAGTTTATGCTGCTATTCGAAGGCCCTTATCGCATTAAAAAGCAAGTAACCATACGTATGTGTTGCAGTGTAGCGACAGCGACATCGAACGTGGCACTTTTCATGCGTCGCATCTGCGATCATATTGTTCAACCCCTTCATTGGAGATACCCAATCATCCAAAGCGAAGGAGTTCGGGAGCAGATGTGCCGGAACCACCCGGTATACCGACTTAAATCAACTTATGGCGTAGACGTAAAGCCGTCCATGCGCGTTGGGTCCTTGGGTTTTGTGTTCCTGACTGAGAGTTTCCTATTCCTTTTTGTTCCCTGCCGTTAACTAGTAAATAACGCGGTCTATTTGGTTTGTCATATATTACCAGCCCAGGTATGTAGTAATTATTTTGATGTATTAAGTGTTTATATTTTTGTTAATTTACAGATTATTTACGAATTAAATGTATGGAAAGAATTAAAGCTAGTTATTTATTTAACATTTACCATCCACATGCTCGGCTAACCCTCAACCCCACGTGCTCTGCCACAATATTATACTTAAATCAACTTGATAGTAAAATCTTTACAGTACTAACAATTAGAGCTCAAACTCAACCAAATTTGCTCAAAACACGTTACAAAGATTCAGTAGAACCTGATAGAAAACATTATTAAAATAATTAAATTTTACTTTTTCTTGGAAATTTTTAAAATTTGATTAATATTATGCTTAAATCAACTTGATAATAAAAACTTTGCAGTACTAACAATTAGATCTCAAACTCAACCAAATTTTCTCAAAACATTTTACAAAGATTCAGCAGTACCTGTTAGAAAGCATTTTTTAAATAATTATTTATTACTATTTTTTAGAAATCTTTAAAAGTTGATTAATTTTATGTACAAACCAATTTGATGGTCAAACTTTAACACTACTAACAATTAGAGTTCAAACATAACCAAATTTGCTTAAAACACTTTACAAAGATTTAGTAGTACCTGATAGAAAGCATTTTTTAAATATTTATTTTTACTATTTTTTGTAAATCTTTAAACATTTATTAAAATTATGTACAAATCAACTTGATAGTAAAATCTTTACAGAACTAACAATTAGAGCTCAAACTCAACCAAATTTGCTCAAAACACTTTACAAAGATTCAGTAGTACTTGATAGGAAGCAATTTTGAAATAAATGGTTTTTAATATTTTTTGGAAATCTTTAAAAGTTCATTAATATTATGTACAAATCAGCTTGATAGTAAAACTTTCTCAGTATTAACAACTGGTGCTCAAATTTAATCAAATTTGCTCGAAACACTCTTAATAGATTCAGTAGTACCTGATAGAAAGTGTTTTTGAAATAATTATTTCTTACTATTTTTTGAAAATCTTTAAAAGTTGATTAATATTATGTACAAATCAACTTGGTAGTAAAACCTTTACTTTACTAACAATTAGAGCTCAAACTCAACCAAAACTGCTCAAAACATTTTACAAAGATTCAGTAGTACCTGATAGGAAGCATTTTTGAAAATACGTTTTTTAATTATTGTTGAAAATGTTTTAAAAATTACTTAATATTAATTGAAAATCAATTTTATAGTATAACCTTAACAGTAATAACAATAAGTGCTCAAACTCTACCAAATTTTTTCTAAACAATTTATATAGATTTTTAATGTGGATTGTAGAAATTGGAATATATTAGACAATTTGGGCACAGACCATTTTTATTTCCAGTAAATTGGCACTACAAGCCCTACAAGCCGTAAAACAATTGCAGTGCTGTTCAAAAAAATGTTTGAACAAATTATTTTGCAAAATTTGGATATAAATTGGCCTTCTAAATTACGCAAAATTTTTCTATATCTGAGCTAATATTTCTCAGATAAAGTCTCAATTAAACAAAAATAGTTTTGTAAAACTAATAAGCAACAAACAAATTAAAGTTTGGCCACAGAAGTAAAAAACTAAACATTTAAAAATTTTATAAATCAGGCAAAAACAAAAATCTGAAGATAAAACTTCAAAAATGGTTTAACTTTGGCTTTGAATTAAATTTGTTTAAAAATACAACAATTTATCCATGATATATTACAATACACCAATTTTTAGCAATAAAATTATGATAAAAATCTGATCAAAAAAATTTAAAACACAAAAAGCTAGTAATAAAATACAGAAATCTGGCCTTGAGACATTTAAATTGTTTTAATTCCATAATAAAATTTTGAAAATATAATTCTTAAGCAAATCTAGTCAATTATTACAAAAATTATAGTAAAAAGTACCAAAATCTAGTCAAAAATTCCCAAAACTGTTGAAGGATTATTTGAGAAAATTTATCAAACCGCAAAAAATCTATTTCTGAAGAAATTAAACAGTGAATTTGAAATCATTTTAACTTTTGTGTGTTATCGAAAATGATTGTTTGTTATTTAAAATACCACAAAGTTAAAATTAAAATATTTTAACATTGACTTTTTAAATTTGACATTATGTTCTGGTTGCATTTGGAGTATGAAAATAAAATTAAGTAGCACTAGCTTTACTTTTTATGTAACAATATTAATTGCAAATAGTCCAGCACTAAAATATATTATTATCCCTACATTTCCGTACAATTTTATATGCTGCTGCGTATATTATTAAAGCAATTGAAATTCCAAGTACAGATTAATAAGAAACAATTATTTTACCTAATAATATTTCATAAATATACGGCAGGATTTCTACTAGTTAAATAATTAAATAAACCAATTAAAGTTTCATTACTCTGAATACCACTGGCATACGTTTTATCCATGTAATAACTTCAAGTTATGTCATTAAAGCAAAGGATAATCTAATTAAACATTAAAATTCGCAGCAAAGATAAGGTTGCTTCAGTCTAGGGGTCTACTTAACGCATTAAATTATTTTGCAGAAGTTTATCTAAATGTATCTACCGCTTGAAACTATTGCTTTCCTATGTAACCTATGTTAGTAGTTGGGAAAGGAGACATGTGGTCCGCATTTGCTCTCACTGCAGGAACACTAAATCATTTCAATGGAGCTGCAGTTATTGTTCCAGGTGTCCATTTAATATCTTGTTGATTTATTAGGGAATTATTTTTATGTCTTCTTTTCATCATTCAATTTACTTATTAGTAATATACTGCTAACATACAAAATATAAATTATTATGCCCTCTTTTGCGGCTTCTTAACTTAACTATATTATTCAAATGTTTCCCGGATTCTATACAAACAAATTTTAACGATATGGATTCCCATTTTATTCAACATAATTAGCTCAAACTCTATACAACTTTAATGTAATTAACTCGTTTAACTAGTTTAAAAGACATACACATATCAAACTTATGCATTGTTCTTGCTTATTGTATTCAATGTATGACTATATAAGGCATAATAGACATCATTTAAATGTCCATGGAATGAGTGTAATCAGCAGGGAAGCAGATTTACTAAGAACAATGACGGGATTAGATGTCGGGTTGCAAATGGGGGCGGAAAATGTCTTGCTAGGTGTCCGTCTAATTACACCCTTAAAGCTGAATGGAGAGAGGCTGACCCCTGGTGTCCGTTGCTCGTTAACTCACAGACCATTCCGATTTTCATTGATCACAGGGGATGGATGCAATGTGTCGTACACCTGGGGGTTTGATGTAACTGAATTAACCAAGTTAAAAAAAAAATTGAATTAAATTTGAATAATTTTAAGAAAACCCGCATGCAAAATGTTTATTATTAGTTATCATTGTTATTAATGTTAATACAATGTAATATTTTCTATTATACATCTGTCTATGGCAGCTGCACGTCTAACACTTTACCACTGGTCAGTTTAATACAATTTTTATAATCAACCCAACCGAATATCCGGGGGTCTCATATTTCATAAATTTAATAATCAGTTTCATCTATAGAATTAATTATGTTAAAATTAAACGCATCATGCATGTAATAAATATTTTCAATAAAACCTGTAGCTTTGTTGTAAATATTTATATATGTAAAACCAATGTTTGTAGAAGGAGCCGCTTTATTAATGTATGAATTGTTGACTGTTAAGTGGGAAAACATTGTAACGACACACTTATTTACATTTTACGATACGTACACAATTTTGCGGAAGAGGTTTGTTTAGGTGTTGTAGCGTTTGCAACAAAATTAAAGTTTATGTTCTGTAAAACGAAAACGTTAGATAAGGCACGGATGAAAAAGTTTGCCACGGGAATTTTCATATTCACACAAATTATTTTGGTTAATAGAATACAATCAATATTAGTAAAATTTATACAAAAAATCATGAAAAATACATTTTTTACATCTGTGTGCAACGGATAAACGGCCGAACACATAAGTAACATCTGTCCACGTTTAGTTTTTTTTTATTTGTTCACCATTTAGCAATTCTGACTTGTATCTTGCAGGAGCCCACGACGCTTGTTAGGTTTGTAGTAATATTTAGACATAGGAATTAGTAACTAAAAATTAGCTTTTAGAGCTATAATTAACTAGTATGTGTTCAATGCATGTAGCTTATGTGTCTAAAATTAAAATTACTTGTAATTGTATTAAAATCAATGTTAAAATCTCCAGCTGTTACTACAGGTTTTTTAAATTTATTTAGTTGTTTCAGTAAGTTGCTTATAGTGTAATGCAAACATAGTTGAACATCTTCTAATAGAAGTTTATACAGATTAAAATAATGACACACTTTTTTTGTAAAACGCCATAGGCTTTACAAGACACTTTAACAGAAAACCTATCAATATTTTTAACTAAAAATATGTAATGTCTTTAAAAATGCTTCTTATTAGGTACTATCAAATCTATATTGAAAGATTTAAGCAAATTTGGTTAACTTAGAGACAGTACATTTAAGTTTTTTTTGAAATTAATATTAAGCATTTTTTTTTAATTTCCAAATAACAGTAAAAAATTATATTATCAAAAATGCTTTCCATCGAGTAGTACTAAATTTTTGTAGAGTGTTTTGAGCAAATTTGGTAGAGTTTGAGCACAAATTTTTATTACTGTAAAAGTTGGTTTAAAATTAATATTTGATCATTAAAAAAAAATTCAATATAATGTATTTTCAAAAATACTTTTTATCAGGTACGATTAAATATATATAGAATGTTTTGAGCAAATTTAGTAGAGTTTGAGCTCTAATTGTTAGTACTGTAAAGGTTTTACTATCAAGTTGATTTGTACATAGATTTAATCAACTTTTAAAGATTTCTAAAAAATAGTAAAAAATGATTATTTTAAAAATGGTTTCTATTAAGTACTGCTGAATGTTTGTAAAGTGTGTTGAGCAAATTTAGTTAAGTTTGAGCACCAATTGTTAATACTGATAAAGTTTTACTATCAAGTTGATTTGTAAATAATATTGATCAACTTTTAAAGATTTCTAAAAAATAGTAGAATATATTTATATCAAAAATGCTTCTTATCAAGTACTACTGAATCTTTGTAAAGTGTTTTCAGCAAATTTGGTTAAGTTTGAGCTTTACTTGTTAGTACTGTAAAGGTTTTACTATCAAGTTGATTTATACATAATTTTAATCAACGTTTAAGGATTTCCAAAAAATAGTAAAAAATAATTATTTTAAAATTGTTTTCTTTCAGGTACTGCTGAGTCTTTGTAAAGTGTTTTGAGCAAATTTAGTAGAGTTTAAGCTCTAATTATTAGTACTGTAAAGGTTTAACTATCAAATTGATTTTTACATAATAATAATGAACTTTTAAAGATTTCTAAAAAATAGTAAAAAATACATATTTCAAAAATGCTTTCTATCGGGTACTGCTGAATCTTGTTAAAATGTGTTGAGCAAATTTGGTTGAGTTTGAACACTAATAGTTAGTAGTGTAAAGGTTTTACTATCAATTGTAAATAATATTAATCAACTTTTAAAGATTTTCAAAAAATAGTAAAAATCAATTATTTCAAAAATGCTTTCTATCAAATACTGTTGAATCTTTGTAAAAAAATTTAAGCAAATTTGGTTGAGTTTGAGCACTAATTCTTAGTAGTGTAAAAGATTAACCATCAAATTGATTTGTACATAATAAATATCAACTTTTAAAGATTTCCAAAAAATAATATAAAATAACTATTTTAAAAATAGTTTCCAATAAGTACTGCTGAATGTTTGTAAAGTGTGTTGAGCAAATTTGGTTCAGATTGAGCACTAATTGTTAGTACTGTAAAAAAATTACCATCAAATTAATTTGTACATAATATTAATCAACTTTTAAAAATTTCTAAAAAATAATAAAAAATAATTATTTCAAAAATGCTTCCTATCAAGTACTACTAAATCTTTGTAAAGTGTTTTGAGCAAATTTGGTTGAGTTTGAACTCTAATTGTTGGTACTGTAAAGGTTTTACTATCAAGTTGATTTGTACATAATCATAATCAACTTTTAAAGATTTCAAAAAAATAGTATCTAATACATATTTTAAAAATGCTTTCTATCAAGTACTGCTGAATCTTTGTAAAGTGTTTTGAGCAAATTTGGTTGAGTTTGAGCTCTAATTCTTAGTACTGTAATGGTTTTACTATCAAGTTGATTTAAAATTATTATTAATCAACTTTTAAAGATTTACAAAAATAGTAAAAATCAATTATTTCAAAAATGCTTTCTATCAGGTTGCTGAATCTTTGTTAAGCGTTTTGAGCAAATTTGGTTGAGTTTGAGCACCAATTGTTAATACTGAGAAGATTTTACTATTAAGTTGATTTGTAAATAATATTAATCAACTTTTAAAGATTTCCAAAAAAATAGTAAATATAAATATTTCAAAAATGCTTTCTATCAGGTACTACTGAATCTTTGTAAAGTGTTTTGAGCAAATTTGGTTGAGTTTGAACTCTAATTATTAGTAGTGTAAAAGTTTGACCATCAATTTGATTTGTATATAGATTTAATCAACTTTTAAATATTCAAAAAAATCAAAAAATAGTATAAAATAACTATTTTAAAAATGCTTTTTAACAGATACTACTGAATCTTTGTAAAGTGTTTTGAACAAATTTGGTTAAGTTTAAGATCTAATTGTTAGTACTGTAAAGTTTTTATTATCATGTTGATTTAAGCATAATATTAATCAACTTTTAAAAAATTTCAAAAAATAGTAAAAATCAATTATTTTAAAAATGTTTTTATCAGATACTGCTGAATCTTTGTGAAATCTTTTAAGCAAATTTGGTTGAGATTGAGCACTAATTGTGAGTAGTGTACAAGATTTACCATCAAATTGATTTGTACATAATTAATATCAACTTTTAAAGATTTCCAAAAAATAATAAAAAAGAATTATTTCAAAAATGGTTTCAATTAAGTACTGCTGAATGTTTGTAAAGTGTGTTGAGCAAATTTGGTTTAGTTTGAGCACTAATCGTTAGTAGTGTAAAAGATGTACCATCAAATTGATTTGTACATAATATTAATTAACTTTTAAAGATTTCTAAAAAATAATAAAAAATATTAGTTGAAAAATGTTTTCTATCAAGAAATATTGAAACTTTGTAAAGTGTTTTGAGCAAATTTGGTTGAGTTTGAATTCTAATTGTTAGTACTGTAAAGGTTTTACTATCAAGTTGATTGGTACATAATTATAATCAACTTTTAAAGATTTCAAAAAAATTGTATATAATACATATTTAATAAATGCTTTCTATCAAGTACTGCTAAATGTTTGTAAAGTGTTTTAAGCAAATTTGGTTGAGTTTGAGCTCTAATTGTTAGTACTGTAAAGGTTTTACTATCAAGTTGATTTAAAATTATTATTAATCAACTTTTAAAAATTTCTAAAAATTAATAAAAAATACATATTTTAAAAATGCTTTCTATCAGGTACTGCTGACTCTTGTTAAATTGTTTTGAGCAAATTTGATTCAGTTTGAGCTCTAATTGTTAGTACTGTAAAGGTTTTACTATCAAGTTGATTTAAGTATAATATTAACCAACTTTTAAAGATTTCCAAAAAAATTTAAAAAATAATTATTTCAAATTGCTGTCTTTCAAGTACTACTGAATCTATTTAGAGTGTTTGAAGCAAGTTTGGTAAAGTTTGAGCATAAATTGTTAATACTGAGAAAGTTTTGCTGTCAAGTTGATTTGTACATAATTATAATCAACTTTTAAAAATTTCCAAAAAATAGTAAAAAGTCAATATTTTAAAAATGCTTTCTATCAGGTACTACTAAATCTTTGTAAAGTGTTTTGAGTAAATTTGGTTGAGTTTAAATTCTATTTGATAGTAGTGTAAAAGTTTTACTATCAAATTGATTTGTACATAGATTTAATCAACTTTTAAAGATTTCCAAAAAATAGTAAAAATCATTTATTTCAAAAATGCTTTTTATTAGATACTCCTAAATTTTTCTAAAATCTTTTAAGCAAATTTGGCTAAGTTTGAGCACTAATTGTTAGTAGTGTAAAAGTTTTACTATCAAGCTAATTTATACATAATTATAATTAACTTTTCAAAAAATAGTAAAAAGTAATGATTTTAAAAAAGCTTCTTATTAAGTATTACTGAATCTTTCTAAAGTATTTTAAGCAAATTTGGTTAATTAATTGTTAGTAGTGTAAAAAATTTACCATCAAATTGATTTGTACATAATAAATATCAACCCCCTCGTGGGTACTACCTTGTCGTGGTGAGGGGGCTGAGTAACTTCTGCTCGAGCTATGCCGGCGAGAGTTTAAACTCTTAGCAGGGCCACCCATGCCGGATGGGTCAATGAGCAGAAGCCAAACCAAATGTACCCAAAGCCATTCCTGGCTACCTTTCCCTATTTTCCTGTCATTTACCGTTCTACCCATACCTTCTTTTCCTCTCATTCCCAACCTGGCGGTAGGTAAAACGCAATTTTTTTTATGAAGTCAAAATCTAATTCATGCCCCGAGTCCGTGCCGTCAGTTGAATCTGACAGGGGTTTCATAATCGGCACGGGTTTGGCAACTACCGGAGTGGGAGAACAATGCTCCGGTAGCGCAGTGGATAATTGTTTGGAAGTTGGTGCAACTGATCGGGTTGTGCCAATATATAATGCTACCCGATCCCTTTCCGATGACAAATTGGACCCCGCAACTTCTTCTTTGACAAACGGGAAGAAGTCTGGCAAAGCTATTTTGTCAAAAAGTGCCGGTGATGAGAAGGCGGGACCTGTCCCTCGGTTCATCCTGGTCACTAAAGAAGAGGGCAACTTTGACAAAGTTAGCCCCTTCTTAATTAGTAGAGTCCTGTATGGACTGATCGGCGACACCAAATCCATCAAGAAGGTCAGAGATGGTCTTCTTGTGGAAACGGTTTTAGCCGCTCAGTCAGCCAAACTTTTAAAATGTACTCGTATGGCAGATATGAACGTCAAAGTCTCTGCACATAAAACTTTAAATACATGCAAAGGCATTGTTTATTGGAAAGACTTTTTAAATTGCACGGTAGAAGAAATTGCAGAAAATATGAGTGGTCAAGGGGTAATCGACGTGCGTCGCATTTCTAGTATGCGAGACGGTAAACGCAAAGAAACCCCTAACCATATATTGACTTTTAACAGACCACAACTGCCCACCACCGTTAAAGGGGCTTTTTATAGTCTCCCAGTCAGGGCATATATTCCGGCACCAAAGTTTGGACACACAGCTGCTCGATGTTCCAAGGAGCAAATTTGCGCGTGTGGAAAACCTCTGCATGATGGTAGCGAATGCGAACAGCCAATTACGTGTGTCAATTGCCGAGGAGAGCACTCCGCAAGATCACGTAATTGTCCGAAATACAAAGAGGAATTTGCTATCAAAGAAATAATGACGAAAAACTAACTAACATATTTTGAAGCACGCAAATTGGTATTAGTCTCTACACCAGCGACTGCATCAAAAAACTCAGTGGATGTGAACGAGCTTATAAATAAATTTTTGCCGCCCCTTATTGCTGCATTAAGCGGGCACAATCAACCTGTTGCAGCAAAAAGACCGCTTATACCGGTCATTAAACCAAATATGCTTCTACCAAAACCTCCGGGGCAACAACGGTTAAGGAAAACTTCGGTTTCTTTAACCAAAAGCGTAGGGGATGTACCCCCCACACATTCTCAGGTTGGTTTTGAAACTGACCTGACCAAACTTGTTTTGGCAGAAACGCCTAAACAAATAGATATGGATCAGTTTGATCGGGGTAAACGGAAGCGGGATGACCCTTCTTCCAGCAACGGTGACGACGGATCCAGTACGGCATCAGAAGTTTCTGTTGTCGACACTTTCAGTACCAGAGGCAGAAGAAGAAGGAAACCTGGCTGGAAAAAGGGCAGATCACGCTCCCAGCAGCTGTAGGCCTTCAATTATGTTTTTTAAATAAGTGTTGTTTTGTATCGGCACTGCAGTCCTTTACAACTGCGGTGTCATTTGCGTATTTGTATTGTTCTTTCTATTTTAAGGTTCTGGCATTAAAGATAGTTTTATCTTTGATGTCATCTGTGATACTAGTTTTAAGTTTTATATATTTTATGGTTCTGGCATCGGAGTCTTTTACAACTCTGATGTCATATGTGATATTAGTTTTAAGTTTTATGTATTTTATGGTTTTGGCATTGAAGTATTTTACAACTTTAATGTCATCTGTGATATTAGCTTTAAGAATGTATCTTTAGCCTTGTCTACGTCCAAACATCAAAATCTCTTTACAGCTTTGGTGTTTTATTTGTTTTGTGTTAACTTATTCTAATAGCTGTCCGTCTATTACGTGTTATTTATTTCTTAATTTATTTTATTTATTTAATAGTTATCTAAAATTATGGAGACGATAATACAGTGGAACTGCAACGGTTGCAAACGCAGCTATTGTGAGCTGAAGATGATCCTGGTAAAGCACATGCCCTTTTGCGTGTGCCTACAGGAAACGCACTTCAAACCCCAAGAAAACTTCAATCTTCGGGGTTTTACGTGCACCAGAAGTGACGTTCTGCCGGGTGCCAGAGCCAAAAGTGGAGTCGCTATTTTTCTGAAGGAAAATTTACCTCAGAACTAGACTCCAGGCAATCGCAATCCGGCTTACCATCCCAATAAAAGCCACAATATGCAACCTGTATCTTCCGGAGTTCGACTGGACTCTGGAAGATATACAAGAACTTACTTCGCAGCTTCCATAGCCCTACCTCCTGGTGGGCGATTTTAACGCCCACAATCCGCTATGGGGTTCCCTGAGGAAAGACACACGAGGTCGTTTGATAGAAGATTTTCTCGATCAAACCAACGCTGTTCTCTTCAATACGAGTTCTCCCACACACTTTGGAGGTAGGGGTACAAATTTTTCGGCAATTGATTTGTCATTATTGTCTCCACGTCTAGCCCTACGTTTATCTTGGCATGTATTAGAAGACCTTCACGGCAGCGATCATTTTCCCATCGCAATTAAAACCATCGTCAAACGGGTCAAAGAGTCCTTCCCCCGTAGATGGTGTCTCGACCGCGCAGACTGGCAAGGTTTCCAAGCCAGTCTGGTCCCACCAGAGTCAAATGGTGAGGATGTCGAGACCGCCGTGAAGGTTTTCACTTATTGTATTGTCCGAGCAGCAGATGTGTTTGTCCCAAAGTCCAGCGGTCAGCTGGCCGGTCCGTCGGTTCCTTGGTGGAACGACGATATCAGAGTAGCTGTGGAAGAGAAAAAGAAAGCGTTTAATTGTTTTAAAAGAACTCCGACGCAGGAAAACATGATCGTTTTCAAGAAGAAGCGAGCCGTTGCGCGCCGCAAAATTCTTGAAAGCAAGCAACGGTCATGGGAGAGCTACGAAGTGTGGAAAAAAGTGGGAGCCGTGTCGGGAAAGAAATTTCCCTCTGTGGCTCCCATCCTAATCGTCGACGGACGCAAAGTCACCGAATCGGCCAACATTGCAGACGCATTGATAACTCAATTTGCGTCTGCCAGTAGCTCTCAAAATTATAGTGAGCAATTCATGCGTCAAAAAGATCAATTAGAAACTCAGCTAAATTTCTCTTCCCCTGATTATTTGCACTACAACTCTTTATTTTCCTTAAAAGAGTTGGAAACGGCAATTAACGGTATGGGTACCTCCTCCGCACCGGGACCAGACGACGTGCCTTATTAGGTTATCCGGCAGCTTCCCTCCCGCATGACGGAGCGGTTGCTGGAAATCTACAACCTGATATGGAAAAGCGGCGTTTACCCGGAATGTTGGAGAGAGGCCATAATCCTGCCGTTGTTAAAGCCGAGCAAAGATCCAAACAACGTCAACAGCTACAGACCGATTTCACTTACCTGCTGTCTCAGTAAAATTTTAGAAAAAATGATCAACAACCGTCTGGTGTGGATGCTGGAAAGTAACGGTTTTTTAGCTAAATACCAGGCGGGTTACAGACGAAATCACAGTACCGTTGATCATTTAATCTGTTTAGAAAATTCTATCCAAGACGCCTTCCTAGCAAGAAAACACCTCGTAGCGGTGTTTTTCGACCTGGAGAAGGCGTATGACATGACTATGGAATTTTGCAGAAGCTGCACGCATGGAGATTCAGAGGCCGTATGCCTCTATTTCTTATTTCTTGAGTCTTTCATGCGCAATCGCAAATTTAAAGTAAGAGTGGGAACCACTAACTCGAAGACATTATGTCTAGAGAACGGTGTTCCCCAAGGGTCGACAATCAGCGTTACCTTTTTTGCGATTGCAGTAAATGATATTGCAGCTTCTGTGGTTACACCTGTTAAAAAATGTCTGTACGTCGGCGATTTGGTGATCTACATGGCGGGAGATACCATCCCAGTCATAACACGTCAACTCCAGATCACCACAGACAAAGTGGACAGAGAGGCAGAGGCGAGAGGTTTTCGCTTTTCTACGACGAAAACCTCGTGCGTGCATTTTTGCCGCCTCAGAAGACCTCATCGGGACCCCGCGCTTGTCTTGCGGAGTTCCATAATCACGTGCGTCGAAACAGTCCGTTTCTTAGGGCTCGTGCTCGATAGGACCTTATCCTTTCGGGCACATATTGATGAATTGGTCACAAAGTGCAAAAAAGCCTTGAACGTGATCAAGTGCTTGGCCAACATCAACTGGGGTGCGCGGAGAGAGGTACTGTTGCGGATGTACAAGGCTTTGGTTTTATCTAGGCTCGTCCGCCAGAAAATCCTGGTTGAAAGCCCTAGACGCAGTCCACAACGCAGGCATTAGATAAGCCACGGGAGCATTTTGGACGAGTCCTGCACCAAGTCTTTGCTGCGAGTCGGGTGTACCTCTTCTAACCGCTCGTCGTAGTCGCTTTGTACTCACGTACTCCGCGGCGATGCGAGCAAAGAGGGGTCACAACAACCGACTCATATTTACCGCCAACGAAACGCAGCAACGTAAATACAGACTCAGGCCTACCGTCAGTAGGCCGATGTGCGTCCGAGCGCAGGAGCTAGAAGAGAGTCTTAATGTTAATTATCCGATGGTATTCGAGGTCGGTTCTGGCGAGTTTCCACCCAGAGCAAACGAGAAACTTGCCCCGACGTCTTGAGGAGCAAGTTTCTTAAAATCGTTTCCGAATACCCAGACTCTCCGCGGTTGTGTACGGACGGTTCGAAAACGGATTGGGGGGTGGAAAGTGCTTTCGTTTTAGACGGTACGGCCTATTCATGGTCTCTCCCTAAAAAGGCTTCCGTGTACACCGCAGAATTACATGCTTTGCATAAAGCCCTGCTAAACTGTGAGACGTCATCTCACAGTTCGTTCCTCCTTTGTTCCGACTCGCTGAGTGCCATCCTGAGTATACAGTCTATGTACTCGGTCGATCCGCTGGTCCAGCTCGTACAAACTTCGATATTCCGCCTGGCCGGGTTTGGACAGAAAGCTATCTTTGTCTGGACACCGAGTCATGTGGGTATCGAGGGCAACGAGCTGGCCGATAAAGCCGCCCGTCAGGCTACGGACAACATTCCCGTAAGACCCGATGATCTCAAAGAATACGTCATATCAAAGGTCATCGAAGATTGGCAAAGAGTATGGAACGGCTTCGAGAGCAAATTAAAGGAAATCAAGCTCTCCGTGACGGCATGGAAGTCGCCGGTAGATCTCAACAGGAGAGAGGAGGTCGCTTACGCATAGGTCATACCAACTTGACCTCTTCGTATCTCCTGACCGGCGACGAACAATCTGCATGCAAACATGTCACGACCCTCTAACGGTGAAGCACATTTTGGAGGAATGCCGAGCCTACCTTCCTCACCGTAATCGGCTCGAGCTCCCTAACAACGTGGCGTCTATTTTATCAAATAGAGAGGAGTCCATGGGAAGGTGCGTCCAGTTTTTGAAAGACGCAGGACTCCTGAAACAGGTGTAGCCAAGTTTTTGTGTTGTCTTATAATGATTTTGATGTTAATTTATTAATTTATTTTTATTGATCAGTTTGTGTTGTTGAGTTGTTTAAAGCATCGTAGTCCTTTACAACTTCGGTGCAATTTGTGATATTAGGTTTAGTTAGTTTTTAGGGTCTGGCATCAAAGCATTTTACAGCTTCGATGTCATCTGTGATATTATGTAAGGTTGTGATAATAGGTTAAGTTGTGATATTAGGTTTGGTTACTTTAGTTTTTATGTGATATTAGGTTAGGTTAATGGATAGGTACTGGCATCAAAGTCCTTTACAACTTTGTTGTCATTTGTGATAGTTGGTCCTGTGATATTAGTTTTAAGTTTAGGTTTTAAAGTTTAGCAACTGTGATATTAGATTTAGTATTTATTTATTTATCTATTTATTTATTTAACCATTTTAATGTGTTGTTTTGTTTTTCTCAGGTCTATAACCTGAGGTTATTATTATTAAAACAAAATAAATAGCTAATGGCCTTAGTAGTCGACGCTAAAATACAAGTAAAAAAAATAAATAAATATATAAATATCAACTTTTAAAGATTTCTAAAAAACAGTAAAAAATAAATATTTTAAAAATGCTTTTTATCAGGTACTACTAAATCTTTGTAAAGTGTTTTGAGCAAATTTGGTTGAGTTTGAGCACTAATCGTTAGTACTGTAAAAGTTTTACTATCAAGTTGATTTGTACATAGATTTAATCAACTTTTAAAGATTTCCAAAAAATAGTAAATATCCTTTATTTTAAAATTGCTTTCTATCAGATACTGCTGAATCTTTGTAAAATCTTTTAAGCAAATTTGGTTGAGTTTGAGCATTAATTGTTAGTACAGTAAAGGTTTTACTATCAAAATGATTTTTACATAATAATAATCAACTTTTAAGGGGGCAGTTTGATGAGTGTCATAAAACTACGAGCAGAACTTACGTATTTTAACTCCTTTTTAAAATCGGTTTTTTGCAACATGTAGAGAATAAAATTTCCAATTTAACGAAATATATAAACATCCAAAACCTTCAATTGTTTATTAAATTTTGAAATTAATTTGTGATTTTTTTGTTGATATATTTGCTTAAACTTTAATAGTTATACTTCATTGAACATTAAACTTAGTAGTCTTTTTATTGTGATATAAGTTATTTTTCTTAAATAACAATTGTTACAGTTCTGCTCGTAGTTGTGAATGTATGATAAAATGTAAAATTTGAAATTCCCGCTTGTATTAGCTACCCAAGTTACAGTATCATAACATATATCGTAACCTTTACCAAATATTTTTTTACATTTATTGGCAGCCTTTGTGAATTGATTTGGACAACGCAACTCAATTTTCTTTAAATAATTTTTTTCCAACCTAGCAGCTTCTCCTTTAGTATTATACTTAGCTTTCAATTCTTTGGATCGTTTACTATCCTCCAACATCTTATCCGAATAATCATTATGTTTTTTTTTTACTTTTTTTATTGCTTCCTGTCCTTTTATTTCACCTGCAATTGGTGCTGAAACATCTTTAATGGAACGTATTGTATCCTTAATTTCATTTGCATCAGCTTTCATTCTTAATAGCGCAACATTAATTCAAAACGCGTTTTAGTCAAATTAAATGTTAACGATGTGGTGCATTCAAATAATCTTACTACTTCTTTCCCATTTTTGTTAAATTTTTGCAATTGGACCTAATAATAAATAAGCAAAAACTGAGCTTTTTAGGACTCCTCTACCAGCATAGGCTTCAAAATTTTGTATTGCTAGTATTGATATACATCTGATTTGTAATGAGAATGCAATTCCAAAACAAAACATTAGTGTTATAAGTAAACCGATTACTAATAAAGCAAATTCTGTAAAGTTTAGATCTACTAGGATTAGTTTGTAGAATATTATTCCAAGTAGTAGTCCGTATGCGAAGCCAGCTAATCGTTTCGTGTGCTTGTGTTAAGTTGGTTTTGAAAATATTTTGTTGAGGAATTGCTTCCAGCCTGTATATTTCTTCCTATTTTTAGTTGACATTGCTTGGTTTTTAATTAACAATTTGAAATTATTTTAATGCTGCAGTTTAATTTGTAAAATAATTTTAATAATTATCTAATCATATCTAAATCTAAGCACACAACATTATATATTAGTTTTAGTATAAATTCTTAATTTTATCATTACAATCTAATAAAACATTACTTTTCTGATTGATAATAAAAACAAAGTTATATATTTCTAAGCTAGATGGAAAGAAGTAATTTTGCTAAGAGAATAATAATTAAATGAAACTTTTCAGTGAGGGAATATTATGAGTAATAACTTCGGCACATTTTAAGTGCTGGAGTTATTACTAGTTACTTTTCACGACTCAATTTTTATACCGCATATTTCATTGAAATGAATTTCGGACGAGGTAAATCTGTATATATAATTTAATATTTTAATTCATTTTAATCAAATATTTTTGATACTATAAATACAAGATACGTCCGTACGGTAGACACGTTTTGATTTCGTTAATAATTTTAAATTTACTCAGTAACCAGAAGGAATTTAAAATTGCTGATTATAAATTTAGATTCAAAATACATTAATTGATTAGAAAAAAGTTTGGAACTAGTTTATATAAATTGATTTGAAGCAAAAATGGTCCCAAAGTGACCCAAATTGTTTAGTTTTGTTAATAATTTTAAATTTGCGCAGTAACCAGCAGGAGTTTTAATTTGCTGATAATAAATTTTGATTTAAAATACATTAATTGATAACCAAAAAGGTTGAAACTAATTTATATAAATTAATTTGAAGCAGAAATGGTCCCAAAATGACCCAAATTGTTTGATTTTGTTAATAATTTCAAATTTGCGCAGTAATCAGCAGAAATTTTAAATTACTAATAAAAAATTTGGATTCAAAATACATTATTTGATAAAAAAAAAGTTTGAAACAAATTTATATAAATTGATTTTAAGCAAAAATGGTCCCAAAATGACCCAAATTGTAAGATTTTTGTTAATAATTTCATATTTACGCAGTAATCAGCAGGAATATCAAATTGCTGATAATAAATTTAGATTCAAAATACAATAATTGATAAAATATAAGTTTGAAACTTGTTTTTATAAATTGATTTGAAGCAGAAATGGTCCCAAAATGACCAAAATTGTAACATTTTGTTAATAGATTCAAATTATCGCAGTAACCAGCACGAATTTTAAATTGTTGATAACAAATTTGGATTTAAAATACATTAATTAATTAGAAAACAGTTTTAAACTAATTTATATAAACTGATTTGAAGCAAAAATGGTCCCAAAATGGCCCAAATTGTTTGATTTTGTTAATAATTTCAAATTTGCGCAGTAATTAGCAGGAAAATTGCTGTTAATAAATTTGGTTTAAAATACATTAACTGATAAGAAAAAAGTTTGAAACAAATTTATATAAATCGATTTGGAGCTGAAATGGTCCCAAAGTGACCCAAATTATAAGATTTTGTTAATAACTTTGAATTTGCGCAGTAATCAGCAGGAATTTCAAGTTGTTGATAATAAATTTACATTTAAAATACATTAGTTGATGAGAAAAAAATTTGAAACTAATTTATATAAATTGGTTTAAAGCAAAAATGGTCCCAAAGTGACCCAAATTGTTTAGTTTTGTTAATAATTTTAAATTTGCGCAGTAACCAGCAGGAGTTTTAATTTGCTGATTATAAATTTTGATTTAAAATACATTAATTGATAACCAAAAAGGTTGAAACTAATTTATATAAATTAATTTGAAGCAGAAATGGTCCCAAAATGACCCAAATTGTTTGATTTTGTTAATAATTTCAAATTTGCGCAGTAATCAGCAGAAATTTTAAATTACTAATAAAAAATTTGGATTCAAAATACATTATTTGATAAAAAAAAAGTTTGAAACAAATTTATATAAATTGATTTTAAGCAAAAATGGTCCCAAAATGACCCAAATTGTAAGATTTTTGTTAATAATTTCATATTTACGCAGTAACCAGCAGGAATTTTAAATTGCTGATAACAAATTTGGATTCAAAATACATTAAATGATTAGAAAAAAGTTTGAAATTAATTTATATAAATTAATTTGAAGTAGAAATAGTCCCAAAATGACCCAAATTGTTTGATTTTGTTAATAAATTCAAATTTTTGCAGTAACCAGCAGGAATTTCAAATTGCTAATAATAAATTTAGGTTTAAAATACATAAATTGATAAGAAAAAAGTTTAAAACTAATTTATATAAATTGATTTGAAGCAAAAATGGTCCCAAAAAGACCCAAAATGTATGATTTTGTTAATCATTTTAAATTTGCGCACTAACCAACAAGAATTTTAAATTGCTAATAATGAATTTAGATTTAAAATACATCAATTATTATAAAAAAGTATCAAACAAAATTATTTAAATTGATTTGAAGCAAAAATGGTCCCAAAATGACCCAAATTGTTTGATTTTGTTAATAATTTCAAATTTGCGCAGTAATCAGCAGGAATTTAAAATTGCTGATAATAAATTTGGTTTAAAATACTTTAATTGATAAAAAAAAAGTTTGAAACTGATTTATATAAATTGGTTTGAAGCAGAAATGATCCCAAAATTACCCAAATTGTATGATTTTGTTAATAATTTTAAATTTGCGCAGTAATCAGCAAAAATTTCAAATTGCTAATTCTAAATTTGGGTTTAAAATACATTATATGATAAGAAAAAAGTTTGAAACAAATTTATATAAATTACTTTGAAGCAGAAATGGTCCCAAAATGACCCAAAATGTATGAATTTGTTAATAATTTTAAATTTGCGCAATAACGAGCAGGAATTTCAAATTGTTAATAATAAATTTGGATTCAAAATACATTAATTTATAAGAAAAAAAATTGAAACTATTTTATATAAATTGATTTGGAGCAGAAATGGTCCCAAAGTGACCCAAATTGTAAGATTTTGTTAATAATTTTAAATTTGCGCAGTAATCAGCAAGAATTTCAAATTGTTGATAACAAATTTGGATTAAAAATACATTAATTGATTAAAAAAAAGTTTGAAACTAAATTATATAAACTGATTTGAAGCAAAAATGGTCCCAAAATGGCCCAAATTGTTTGATTTTGTTAATAATTTTAAATTTGCGCAGTAATCAGCAGGAATATCAAATTGCTGATAATAAATTTGGATTCAAAATACATTAATAGATAAGAAAAAAAATTAAAACTAATTTTGATAAATTGATTTGATGCAGAAATGGTCCTAAAATGACCCAAATTGTATGATTTTGTTAATTATTTTAAAATTACGCAGTAACCAGCAGGAGTTTTAAATTGCTGATCATAAATTTGGATTTAAAATATATGAATTAATAAGAAACAAATTTGAAAAAAATTATATAAATTGATTTGAAGCAAAAATGGTCCCAAAATGACCCAAATTGTTTGATATTGTTAATAATTTTAAATTTGCGCAGTAATCAGCAGAAATATCAAATTGCTGATAATAAATTTGGATTCAAAATACATTAATTGATAAGAAAAAAAGTTGAAACTAATTTATATAAATTGGTTTGAAGCAGAAATGGTCCCAAAATGACCCAAATTGTAAGATTTTGTTAATAGATTCAAATTATCGCAGTAACCAGCAGGAATTTTAAATTGCTGATAACAAATTTAGATTTAAAATACATTAATTGATTAGAAAAAAGTTTGAAACTAATTTATATAAACTGGTTTGGAGCAAAAATGGTCCCAAAATGGCCCAAATTGTTTGATTGTGTTAATAATTTTAAATTTGCGCAGTAATTAGCAGGAATATCAAATTGCTGATAATGAATTTGGATTCAAAATACATTAATTGATAAGAAAAAAGTTTAAAACTAATTTATATAAATTGATTTGGAGCAAAAATGGTCCCAAAATGACCCAAATTGTATGATTTTGTTAATAATTTCAAATTTGCGCATTAACCAGCAGGAATTTCAATTTTTTGATAAAAAAATTAGATTTAAAACACATGATTTAATAAGAAAAAAAAATGAAAAAATTTATATAAATTGATTCAAAACAAAAATGGTCCAAAAATGACCCAAATTGTTTGGTTTTGTTAATTATTTCAAATTTGCGCAGTAATTAGCAGGAATTTTAAATTGTTAATAATAAATTTGGATTCAAAATACATTAATTTATAAGAAAAAAAATTGAAACTATTTTATATAAATTGATTTGGAGCAGAAATGGTCCCAAAGTGACCTAAATTGTAAGATTTTGTTAATAATTTTAAAATTGCGCAGTTATCAGCAGGAATTTCAAATTGTTGATAACAAATTTGGATTAAAAATACATTAATTGAATAAATAAGTTTGAAACTAAATTATATAAACTGATTTGAAGCAAAAATGGTTCCAAAATGGCCCAAATTGTTTGATTTTGTTAATAATTTCAAATTTGCGCAGTAATCAGCAGGAATTTCAAATTGTTGATAACAAATTTGGATTAAAAATACATTAATTGATTAAATAAGTTTGAAACTAAATTATATAAACTGATTTGAAGCAAAAATGGTTCCAAAATGGCCCAAATTGTTTGATTTTGTTAATAATTTCAAATTTGCGCAGTAATCAGCAGGAATTTCAAATTGTTGATAATAAATTTAGATTTAAAATACATTAATTAAAAAAAAAAAGTTTGAAACTACTTTATATAAATCGATTTGGAGCAGAAATGATCCCAAAGTGACCCAAATTATAAGATTTTGTTAATAACTTTAAATTTGCGCAGTAATCAGCAGGAATTTCAAGTTGTTGATAATAAATTTACATTTAAAATACATTAGTTGATGAGAAAAAAAATTGAAACAAATTTATATAAATTGATTTAAAGCAGAAATGGTCCCAAAATGACCCAAATTGTAAGATTTTGTTATTCATTTCAAATTTGCGCAGTAACCAGCAGGAATTTTAATTTGCTGATAATAAATTTAGATTCAAAATACATTAATTGATAAGAAAAAGTTTGAAACTAATTTATATAAATTGATTTAAAGCAAAAATGGTCCCAAAAAGACCCAAAATGTATGATTTTGTTAATCATTTTAAATTTGCGCACTAACCAGCAAGAATTTCAAATTGCTAATAATGAATTTAGATTTAAAATACATCAATTAATATAAAAAAGTTCAAAAAAAAATTATTTAAATTGATTTGAAGCAGAAATGGTCCCAAAATGACCCAAATTGTCTTATTTTGTTAATAAATTCAAGTTTACGAAGTAATCAGCAAGAATTTCAAATTGCTGATGATAAATTTGGATTTAAAATACATTAATTGATAAGAAAAAAGTTTGAAACAAATTTATATAAATTGATTTGAAGTAAAATTGGTCCCAAAATGACCCAAATTGTATGATTTTGTTAATCATTTCAAATTTGCGCAGTAAACAGCAAAAATTTCAAATTGCTAATACTAAATTTGGGTTTAAAATACATTATATGATAAGAAAAAAGTTTGAAACAAATTTATATAAATTGGTTTGAAGCAGAAATGGTCCCAAAATAACCCAAATTGTATGAATTTGTTAATAATTTTAAATTTGCGCAATAACGAGCAGGAATTTCAAATTGTTAATAATAAATTTGGATTCAAAATACATTAATTTATAAGAAAAAAAATTGAAACTATTTTATATAAATTGATTTGGAGCAGAAATAGTCCCAAAGTGACCCAAATTGTAAGATTTTGTTAATAATTTTAAATTTGCGTAGTTATCAGCAGAAATTTCAAATTGTTGATAACAAATTTGGTTTAAAAATACATCAATTGATTAGAAAAAAGTTTGAAACTAAATTATATAAATTGATTTGAAGCAAAAATGGTCCCAAAATGGCCCAAATTGTTTGATTTTGTTAATAATTTCAAATTTGCGCAGTAATCAGCAAAAATTTCAAATTGCTAATGCTAAATTTGGGTTTAAAATACATTATATGATAAGAAAAAAGTTTGAAACAAATTTATATAAATTACTTTGAAGCAGAAATGGTCCCAAAATGACCCAAATTGTATGAATTTGTTAATAATTTTAAATTTGCGCAATAACGAGCAGGAATTTCAAATTGTTAATAATAAATTTGGATTCAAAATACATTAATTTATAAGAAAAAAAATTTAAACTTTTTTATATAAATTGATTTGGAGCAGAAATGGTCCCAAAATGACCCAAATTGTATGATTTTGTTAATAATTTTAAATTTCCGCAGTAATCAGCAGGAATATCAAATTGTTGATTATAAATTTGGATTTAAAACACATTAATTGATAAGAAAAAATGTAAAACTATTTTATATAAACTGGTTTAGAGCAGAAAAGGGACCAAAATGACCCAAATTGTATGATTTTGTTAATCATTTCAAATTTGCGCAGTGACGAGCAGGAATTTCAAATTGCTAATAATAAATTTGGATTCAAAATACATTAATTGATAAGAAAATGTTTAAAACTAATTTATATAAACTGGTTTAAAGCAGAAATGAGACCAAAATGACCCAAAATGTATGATTTTGTTAATAATTTCAAATTTTCTCAGTACCCAGCAGGAGTTTCAAATTGCTAATTATAAATTTAGATTTAAAATACATTAAGTGATAAAAAAAATGTTTGAAACTAATTTATTTAAATTGATTTGGAGCAAAAATAGTTCCAAAATGACCAAAGTTGTAAGATTTTGTTAATCATTTCAAATTTGCGCAGTAATCAGCAGGAATTTTAAATTGCTGACAATAAATTTGGATTCAAAATACATTAATTGATAAGAAAAAGTTTGAAACTAATTTATATAAACTGATTTGAAGCAGAAATGGTCCCAAAATGACCCAAATTGTACGATTTTGTTAATAATTTTAAATTTGCGCACTAACCAGCAGGAATTTTAAATTGCTAATAATGAATTTAGATTTAAAATACATCAAATAATATAAAAAAAGTTTTTAAAAAAATTATATAAATTGATTTGAAGCAGAAATGGTCCCAAAATGACCCAAATTGTAAGGTTTTGTTAATAATTTCAAATTTTCGCAGTAACCAGCAGGAATTTTTAATTATTGATAACAAATTTAGATTCAACATACATTAATTGATAAGAAAATAATTTGGAACTAATTTATATATTTTCATTTGAAACAGAAATGATCCAATTTCTTCTTATTCTATTCCTAGTATCATGGGTCAGTTGTAGTAGGTAATAAATTAATTGTGTAATGTAAACCAATTTAATCCGGTGTGACAAGCATAGGCTAACTGCAAAGGACACTACAATTCTTATTGGGAAAAGGGGGACCTTTATGGATTTAAGGGATCTTGATGGTTGGTGGTGATTCATTGGCAGGGAATTTTATAAAATCCAGCGATTTGATCAAACTGCAATATATCATATCTGTATGGAAATCCTTTGGAACAGTCTGATCCTTCCATATGCAATTTTTAAAATATTTACCATGATTCTATTGTTGTGTGTAATCTTCATAAAAATATTACGTCCTTGGTGTTTATTAAATGACTTGTTTGTTGGTGCGTTTAATGCGATACTTCATCCTGGAATTTATGTATATGGAGCGAAGCCGTTTTAATGCAAGCTCCCGGAATGCAGAAGTTTGTTTTAAACGCTAAATATAAAGTGAACCAATTTATATAAATTCGACGGCCTGTTAATAATCCCGTTACGCTTTACTTTTGTTGTGTGTAAATATTTCGGTTGATTATATCTAACTCATTTAACTAACAATGTTGCGAAAACTTTTCCAAATTAAAATCTTCATTTATTTCGTGTCGTTTCAATTTATATCATAATTGATGAGAGGAAATTTGAAAGTAATTTGTTGCGACCTTTATTAAATTGTTTGTGAACATACAATTTTGTTTTAATTTATTAAGAATTAGTCAAATTAAAAAAAAAAAAATTGGAATACAAAATTTATTAACTATTTTAGTTATTTCTACTAAAATTAAACGTTCTCCAACCTTTACACTGATAAATTTATTAATTCTTAGCAGCAAAGTGTATTGTACCTTAACAGAAACAAAACAATCATTAGAAAACAATTGTGCAATTACAAATAAATAAAAATGCAAGACTGACGACAGGAAGCGCTCGTTTTTAGATAATAACAATAATTCATTCTTACAATCGATACATCCTCTTCATCTAATTACTATTCAAACAGTAAACCCTACATATATACAATGAGTATTTGAAAAAGCAACGCATAATTACAAGCGTGTGCCCGTTTAACATTCAAAAATTATATCGCGCTACTGCTTGTAATAAGTATTATTATGCCCGTATGTAGTGAAAGAAAAAAGGCCTGTAATTTCGCATTTACTTGCCTGTATTAACTACCTCATATAAAAAGCGAAATGTATGTCACGTAAAGAAATGTTAATTTTATTCAATTCCAACCATCATATCTTGGTTTAAATTTATATTGCTTGGCGTGTTATTGCTGATTTTTTACTAATTTATTTAATAAATATGTATTTATTAAAGCTGCTACTAATTGTATTGGTTTAATACATAATAATTACGTTACTTTTTCTGAGTTAATAAATAAAAATTATAATATATGTCTTTAAAGTTTATTTAATTTTTACTTTGACGTGCTGTACATTGTTTAGATGTACTAAACAAATAATATATTGAAAAGTTAATATCTAAGTAAACAATTTTAAAAATATCGTTACCGATTATCTATTATCTGTAGAGTAATAAGAACCCAAAACTACTTTTAAATAAAATTACGCGCATTGACCTTAAAAGAACGATTGTCTTTGAATAGCAATCAAACTATTTCGCCTGTAATTTTATTAATTCATAAAGTTACCGTTCGATTTATTATGGTTGAAAAAGTTTTTTTTTTGATTTATTGTGTTTTAAAATAAATTTCAAAGTTCGTAGATTTTACTACTTTTTTGGTCTTGACATTCCAAAGGTATATTGCCTTTTGATTTATTGTGTTTTGGAAAAAAAATTCAGAGTTCATGATTTTAATTTTGAAAGTTTTGAGAAAATTTGTTTTTGAATGTTTTGAAAAATTTTAAATTTTTGATGAAAATTGATATTTTTGTTTCAAGTCGGGTTACAATCCAAAGGTATATATATACCTTTGACATTTTTGTGTTTGAACAAAAATTTTGAAAGTTTTGAAAAAATTTGTTTTTGAATGTTTTGAAAAATTTTAAATTTTTGATGAAAATTGATATTTTTGTTTCAAGTCGGGTTACAATCCAAAGGTATATACCTTTGACATTTTTGTGTTTGAACAAAAATTTTGAGAAAATTTGTTTTTGAATGTTTTGAAAAATTTTAAATTTTTGATGAAAATTGATATTTTTGTTTCAAGTCGGGTTACAATTCAAAGGTATATACCTTTGACATTTTTGTGTTTGAACAAAAATTTTGAAAGTTTTGAAAAAATTTGTTTTTGAATGTTTTGAAAAATTTTAAAATTTTGATGAAAATTGATATTTTTGTTTCAAGTCGGGTTACAATCCAAAGGTATATACCTTTGACATTTTTGTGTTTGAACAAAAATTTTGAGAAAATTTGTTTTTGAATGTTTTGAAAAATTTTAAATTTTTGATGAAAATTGATATTTTTGTTTCAAGTCGGGTTACAATCCAAAGGTATATACCTTTGACATTTTTGTGTTTGAACAAAAATTTTGAGAAAATTTGTTTTTGAATGTTTTGAAAATTTTTAAATTTTTGATGAAAATTGATATTTTTGTTTCAAGTCGGGTTACAATCCAAAGGTATTTACCTTTGACATTTTTGTGTTTGAACAAAAATTTTGAAAGTTTTGAAAAAATTTGTTTTTGAATGTTTTGAAAAATTTTAAATTTTTGATGAAAATTGATATTTTTGTTTCAAGTCGGGTTACAATCCAAAGGTATATACCTTTGACATATTTGTGTTTGAACAAAAATTTTGAAAGTTTTGAAAAAATTTGTTTTTTAATGTTTTGAAAAATTTTAAATTTTTGATGAAAATTGATATTTTTGTTTCAAGTCGGGTTACAATCCAAAGGTATATACCTTTGACATTTTAGTGTTTGAACAAAAATTTTGAAAGTTTTGAAAAAATTTGTTTTTGAATGTTTTGAAAAATTTTAAATTTTTGATGAAAATTGATATTTTTGTTTCAAGTCGGGTTACAATCATACATTTTTGTGTTTGAACAAAAATTTTGAAAGTTTTGAAAAAATTTGTTTTTGAATGTTTTGAAAAAATTTAAATTTTTGATGAAAATTGATATTTTTGTTTCAAATTGGGTTACAATCCAAAGGTATATACCTTTGACATTTTTGTGTTTGAACAAAAATTTTGAGAAAATTTGTTTTTGAATGTTTTGAAAAATTTTAAATTTTTGATGAAAATTGATATTTTTGTTTCAAGTCGGGTTACAATCCAAAGGTATATACCTTTGACATTTTTGTGTTTGAACAAAAATTTTGAGAAAATTTGTTTTTGAATGTTTTGAAATTTTTTAAATTTTTGATGAAAATTGATATTTTTGTTTCAAGTCGGGTTACAATCCAAAGGTATATACCTTTGACATTTTTGTGTTTGAACAAAAATTTTGAAAGTTTTGAAAAAATTTGTTTTTGAATGTTTTGAAAAATTTTAAATTTTTGATGAAAATTGATATTTTTGTTTCAAGTCGGGTTACAATCCAAAGGTATATACCTTTGACATATTTGTGTTTGAACAAAAATTTTGAAAGTTTTGAAAAAATTTGTTTTTTAATGTTTTGAAAAATTTTAAATTTTTGATGAAAATTGATATTTTTGTTTCAAGTCGGGTTACAATCCAAAGGTATATACCTTTGACATTTTAGTGTTTGAACAAAAATTTTGAAAGTTTTGAAAAAATTTGTTTTTGAATGTTTTGAAAAATTTTAAATTTTTGATGAAAATTGATATTTTTGTTTCAAGTCGGGTTACAATCCAAAGGTATATACCTTTGACATATTTGTGTTTGAACAAAAATTTTGAAAGTTTTGAAAAAATTTGTTTTTTAATGTTTTGAAAAATTTTAAATTTTTGATGAAAATTGATATTTTTGTTTCAAGTCGGGTTACAATCCAAAGGTATATACCTTTGACATTTTAGTGTTTGAACAAAAATTTTGAAAGTTTTGAAAAAATTTGTTTTTGAATGTTTTGAAAAATTTTAAATTTTTGATGAAAATTGATATTTTTGTTTCAAGTCGGGTTACAATCCAAAGGTATATACCTTTGACATTTTTGTGTTTGAACAAAAATTTTGAAAGTTTTGAAAAAATTTGTTTTTGAATGTTTTGAAAATTATTAAATTTTTGATGAAAATTGATATTTTTGTTTCAAGTCGGGTTACAATCCAAAGGTATATACCTTTGACATATTTGTGTTTGAACAAAAATTTTGAAAGTTTTGAAAAAATTTGTTTTTGAATGTTTTGAAAAATTTTAAATTTTTGATGAAAATTGATATTTTTGTTTCAAGTCGGGTTACAATCCAAAGGTATATACCTTTGACATTTTTGTGTTTGAACAAAAATTTTGAGAAAATTTGTTTTTGAATGTTTTGAAAAATTTTAAATTTTTGATGAAAATTGATATTTTTGTTTCAAGTCGGGTTACAATCCAAAGGTATATACCTTTGACATTTTTGTGTTTGAACAAAAATTTTGAAAGTTTTGAAAAAATTTGTTTTTGAATGTTTTGAAAAATTTTAAATTTTTGATGAAAATTGATATTTTTGTTTCAAGTCGGGTTACAATCCAAAGGTATATACCTTTGACATATTTGTGTTTGAACAAAAATTTTGAAAGTTTTGAAAAAATTTGTTTTTGAATGTTTTGAAAAATTTTAAATTTTTGATGAAAATTGATATTTTTGTTTCAAGTCGGGTTACAATCCAAAGGTATATACCTTTGACATTTTTGTGTTTGAACAAAAATTTTGAAAGTTTTGAAAAAATTTGTTTTTGAATGTTTTGAAAAATTTTAAATTTTTGATGAAAATTGATATTTTTGTTTCAAGTCGGGTTACAATCCAAAGGTATATACCTTTGACATTTTTGTGTTTGAACAAAAATTTTGAGAAAATTTGTTTTTGAATGTTTTGAAAAATTTTAAATTTTTGATGAAAATTGATATTTTTGTTTCAAGTCACCTTTGACATTTTTGTGTTTGAACAAAAATTTTGAGAAAATTTGTTTTTGAATGTTTTGAAAAATTTTAAATTTTTGATGAAAATTGATATTTTTGTTTCAAGTCACCTTTGACATTTTTGTGTTTGAACAAAAATTTTGAGAAAATTTGTTTTTGAATGTTTTGAAAATTTTTAAATTTTTGATGAAAATTGATATTTTTGTTTCAAGTCGGGTTACAATCCAAAGGTATATACCTTTGACATTTTTGTGTTTGAACAAAAATTTTGAAAGTTTTGAAAAAATTTGTTTTTGAATGTTTTGAAAAATTTTAAATTTTTGATGAAAATTGATATTTTTGTTTCAAGTCGGGTTACAATCCAAAGGTATATACCTTTGACATTTTTGTGTTTGAACAAAAATTTTGAAAGTTTTGAAAAAATTTGTTTTTGAATGTTTTGAAAAATTTTAAATTTTTGATGAAAATTGATATTTTTGTTTCAAGTCGGGTTACAATCCAAAGGTATATACCTTTGACATTTTTGTGTTTGAACAAAAATTTTGAGAAAATTTGTTTTTGAATGTTTTGAAAATTTTTAAATTTTTGATGAAAATTGATATTTTTGTTTCAAGTCGGGTTACAATCCAAAGGTATATACCTTTGACATTTTTGTGTTTGAACAAAAATTTTGAGAAAATTTGTTTTTGAATGTTTTGAAAATTTTTAAATTTTTGATGAAAATTGATATTTTTGTTTCAAGTCGGGTTACAATCCAAAGGTATATACCTTTGACATTTTTGTGTTTGAACAAAAATTTTGAAAGTTTTGAAAAAATTTGTTTTTGAATGTTATGAAAAATTTTAAATTTTTGATGAAAATTGATATTTTTGTTTCAAGTCGGGTTACAATCCAAAGGTATATACCTTTGACATTTTTGTGTTTGAACAAAAATTTTGAAAGTTTTGAAAAAATTTGTTTTTGAATGTTTTGAAAAATTTTAAATTTTTGATGAAAATTGATATTTTTGTTTCAAGTCGGGTTACAATCCAAAGGTATATACCTTTGACATTTTTGTGTTTGAACAAAAATTTTGAGAAAATTTGTTTTTGAATGTTTTGAAAAATTTTAAATTTTTGATGAAAATTGATATTTTTGTTTCAAGTCGGGTTACAATCCAAAGGTATATACCTTTGACATTTTTGTGTTTGAACAAAAATTTTGAAAGTTTTGAAAAAATTTGTTTTTGAATGTTTTGAAAAATTTTAAATTTTTGATGAAAATTGATATTTTTGTTTCAAGTCGGGTTACAATCCAAAGGTATATACCTTTGACATTTTTGTGTTTGAACAAAAATTTTGAGAAAATTTGTTTTTGAATGTTTTGAAAATTTTTAAATTTTTGATGAAAATTGATATTTTTGTTTCAAGTCGGGTTACAATCCAAAGGTATATACCTTTGACATTTTTGTGTTTGAACAAAAATTTTGAGAAAATTTGTTTTTGAATGTTTTGAAAATTTTTAAATTTTTGATGAAAATTGATATTTTTGTTTCAAGTCGGGTTACAATCCAAAGGTATATACCTTTGACATTTTTGTGTTTGAACAAAAATTTTGAAAGTTTTGAAAAAATTTGTTTTTTAATGTTTTGAAAATATTTAAATTTTTGATGAAAATTGATATTTTTGTTTCAAGTCGGGTTACAATCCAAAGGTATATACCTTTGACATTTTTGTGTTTGAACAAAAATTTTGAGAAAATTTGTTTTTGAATGTTTTGAAAAATTTTAAATTTTTGATGAAAATTGATATTTTTGTTTCAAGTCGGGTTACAATCCAAAGGTATACCTTTGGATTGTAATGTAAAAATTTTGAAAGTTTTGCAAAAATTTGTTTTTGAATGTTTTGAAAATTTTTAAATTTTTGATGAAAATTGATATTTTTGTTTCAAGTCGGGTTACAATCCAAAGGTATATACCTTTGACATTTTTGTGTTTGAACAAAAATTTTGAAAGTTTTGAAAAAATTTGTTTTTGAATGTTTTGAAAAATTTTAAATTTTTGATGAAAATTGATATTTTTGTTTCAAGTCGGGTTACAATCCAAAGGTATATACCTTTGACATTTTTGTGTTTGAACAAAAATTTTGAAAGTTTTGAAAAAATTTGTTTTTGAATGTTTTGAAAAATTTTAAATTTTTGATGAAAATTGATATTTTTGTTTCAAGTCGGGTTACAATCCAAAGGTATATACCTTTGACATTTTTGTGTTTGAACAAAAATTTTGAGAAAATTTGTTTTTGAATGTTTTGAAAAATTTTAAATTTTTTATGAAAATTGATATTTTTGTTTCAAGTCGGGTTACAATCCAAAGGTATATACCTTTGACATTTTTGTGTTTGAACAAAAATTTTGAAAGTTTTGAAAAAATTTGTTTTTGAATGTTTTGAAAAATTTTAAATTTTTGATGAAAATTGATATTTTTGTTTCAAGTCGGGTTACAATCCAAAGGTATATACCTTTGACATTTTTGTGTTTGAACAAAAATTTTGAGAAAATTTGTTTTTGAATGTTTTGAAAAATTTTAAATTTTTGATGAAAATTGATATTTTTGTTTCAAGTCGGGTTACAATCCAAAGGTATATACCTTTGACATTTTTGTGTTTGAACAAAAATTTTGAAAGTTTTGAAAAAATTTGTTTTTGAATGTTTTGAAAAATTTTAAATTTTTGATGAAAATTGATATTTTTGTTTCAAGTCGGGTTACAATCCAAAGGTATATATATACCTTTGACATTTTTGTGTTTGAACAAAAATTTTGAGAAAATTTGTTTTTGAATGTTTTGAAAATTTTTAAATTTTTGATGAAAATTGATATTTTTGTTTCAAGTCGGGTTACAATCCAAAGGTATATACCTTTGACATTTTTGTGTTTGAACAAAAATTTTGAAAGTTTTGAAAAAATTTGTTTTTGAATGTTTTGAAAAATTTTAAATTTTTGATGATAATTGATATTTTTGTTTCAAGTCGGGTTACAATCCAAAGGTATATACCTTTGACATTTTTGTGTTTGAACAAAAATTTTGAAAGTTTTGAAAAAATTTGTTTTTGAATGTTTTGAAAAATTTTAAATTTTTGATGAAAATTGATATTTTTGTTTCAAGTCGGGTTACAATCCAAAGGTATATACCTTTGACATTTTTGTGTTTGAACAAAAATTTTGAAAGTTTTGAAAAAATTTGTTTTTGAATGTTTTGAAAAATTTTAAATTTTTGATGAAAATTGATATTTTTGTTTCAAGTCGGGTTACAATCCAAAGGTATATACCTTTGACATTTTTGTGTTTGAACAAAAATTTTGAAAGTTTTGAAAAAATTTGTTTTTGAATGTTTTGAAAAATTTTAAATTTTTGATGAAAATTGATATTTTTGTTTCAAGTCGGGTTACAATCCAAAGGTATATACCTTTGACATTTTTGTGTTTGAACAAAAATTTTGAGAAAATTTGTTTTTGAATGTTTTGAAAATTTTTAAATTTTTGATGAAAATTGATATTTTTGTTTCAAGTCGGGTTACAATCCAAAGGTATATACCTTTGACATTTTTGTGTTTGAACAAAAATTTTGAGAAAATTTGTTTTTGAATGTTTTGAAAATTTTTAAATTTTTGATGAAAATTGATATTTTTGTTTCAAGTCGGGTTACAATCCAAAGGTATATACCTTTGACATTTTTGTGTTTGAACAAAAATTTTGAAAGTTTTGAAAAAATTTGTTTTTGAATGTTTTGAAAAATTTTAAATTTTTGATGAAAATTGATATTTTTGTTTCAAGTCGGGTTACAATCCAAAGGTATATACCTTTGACATTTTTGTGTTTGAACAAAAATTTTGAAAGTTTTGAAAAAAATTGTTTTTGAATGTTTTGAAAAATTTTAAATTTTTGATGAAAATTGATATTTTTGTTTCAAGTCGGGTTACAATCCAAAGGTATATACCTTTGACATTTTTGTGTTTGAACAAAAATTTTGAGAAAATTTGTTTTTGAATGTTTTGAAAAATTTTAAATTTTTGATGAAAATTGATATTTTTGTTTCAAGTCGGGTTACAATCCAAAGGTATATACCTTTGACATTTTTGTGTTTGAACAAAAATTTTGAAAGTTTTGAAAAAATTTGTTTTTGAATGTTTTGAAAAATTTTAAATTTTTGATGAAAATTGATATTTTTGTTTCAAGTCGGGTTACAATCCAAAGGTATATATATACCTTTGACATTTTTGTGTTTGAACAAAAATTTTGAGAAAATTTGTTTTTGAATGTTTTGAAAATTTTTAAATTTTTGATGAAAATTGATATTTTTGTTTCAAGTCGGGTTACAATCCAAAGGTATATACCTTTGACATTTTTGTGTTTGAACAAAAATTTTGAGAAAATTTGTTTTTGAATGTTTTGAAAATTTTTAAATTTTTGATGAAAATTGATATTTTTGTTTCAAGTCGGGTTACAATCCAAAGGTATATACCTTTGACATTTTTGTGTTTGAACAAAAATTTTGAAAGTTTTGAAAAAATTTGTTTTTTAATGTTTTGAAAATATTTAAATTTTTGATGAAAATTGATATTTTTGTTTCAAGTCGGGTTACAATCCAAAGGTATATACCTTTGACATTTTTGTGTTTGAACAAAAAATTTGAGAAAATTTGTTTTTGAATGTTTTGAAAATTTTTAAATTTTTGATGAAAATTGATATTTTTGTTTAAAGTCGGGTTACAATCCAAAGGTATATACCTTTGACATTTTTGTGTTTGAACAAAAATTTTGAGAAAATTTGTTTTTGAATGTTTTGAAAAATTTTAAATTTTTGATGAAAATTGATATTTTTGTTTCAAGTCGGGTTACAATCCAAAGGTATATACCTTTGACATTTTTGTGTTTGAACAAAAATTTTGAGAAAATTTGTTTTTGAATGTTTTGAAAAATTTTAAATTTTTGATGAAAATTGATATTTTTGTTTCAAGTCACCTTTGACATTTTTGTGTTTGAACAAAAATTTTGAGAAAATTTGTTTTTGAATGTTTTGAAAATTTTTAAATTTTTGATGAAAATTGATATTTTTGTTTCAAGTCGGGTTACAATCCAAAGGTATATACCTTTGACATTTTTGTGTTTGAACAAAAATTTTGAAAGTTTTGAAAAAATTTGTTTTTGAATGTTTTGAAAAATTTTAAATTTTTGATGAAAATTGATATTTTTGTTTCAAGTCGGGTTACAATCCAAAGGTATATACCTTTGACATTTTTGTGTTTGAACAAAAATTTTGAAAGTTTTGAAAAAATTTGTTTTTGAATGTTTTGAAAAATTTTAAATTTTTGATGAAAATTGATATTTTTGTTTCAAGTCGGGTTACAATCCAAAGGTATATACCTTTGACATTTTTGTGTTTGAACAAAAATTTTGAAAGTTTTGAAAAAATTTGTTTTTGAATGTTTTGAAAAATTTTAAATTTTTGATGAAAATTGATATTTTTGTTTCAAGTCGGGTTACAATCCAAAGGTATATACCTTTGACATTTTTGTGTTTGAACAAAAATTTTGAGAAAATTTGTTTTTGAATGTTTTGAAAATTTTTAAATTTTTGATGAAAATTGATATTTTTGTTTCAAGTCGGGTTACAATCCAAAGGTATATACCTTTGACATTTTTGTGTTTGAACAAAAATTTTGAGAAAATTTGTTTTTGAATGTTTTGAAAATTTTTAAATTTTTGATGAAAATTGATATTTTTGTTTCAAGTCGGGTTACAATCCAAAGGTATATACCTTTGACATTTTTGTGTTTGAACAAAAATTTTGAAAGTTTTAAAAAAATTTGTTTTTTAATGTTTTGAAAATATTTAAATTTTTGATGAAAATTGATATTTTTGTTTCAAGTCGGGTTACAATCCAAAGGTATATACCTTTGACATTTTTGTGTTTGAACAAAAAATTTGAGAAAATTTGTTTTTGAATGTTTTGAAAATTTTTAAATTTTTGATGAAAATTGATATTTTTGTTTAAAGTCGGGTTACAATCCAAAGGTATATACCTTTGACATTTTTGTGTTTGAACAAAAATTTTGAGAAAATTTGTTTTTGAATGTTTTGAAAAATTTTAAATTTTTGATGAAAATTGATATTTTTGTTTCAAGTCGGGTTACAATCCAAAGGTATATACCTTTGACATTTTTGTGTTTGAACAAAAATTTTGAGAAAATTTGTTTTTGAATGTTTTGAAAAATTTTAAATTTTTGATGAAAATTGATATTTTTGTTTCAAGTCACCTTTGACATTTTTGTGTTTGAACAAAAATTTTGAGAAAATTTGTTTTTGAATGTTTTGAAAATTTTTAAATTTTTGATGAAAATTGATATTTTTGTTTCAAGTCGGGTTACAATCCAAAGGTATATACCTTTGACATTTTTGTGTTTGAACAAAAATTTTGAAAGTTTTGAAAAAATTTGTTTTTGAATGTTTTGAAAAATTTTAAATTTTTGATGAAAATTGATATTTTTGTTTCAAGTCGGGTTACAATCCAAAGGTATATATATACCTTTGACATTTTTGTGTTTGAACAAAAATTTTGAAAGTTTTGAAAAAATTTGTTTTTGAATGTTTTGAAAATTTTTAAATTTTTGATGAAAATTGATATTTTTGTTTCAAGTCGGGTTACAATCCAAAGGTATATACCTTTGACATTTTTGTGTTTGAACAAAAATTTTGAAAGTTTTGAAAAAATTTGTTTTTGAATGTTTTGAAAAATTTTAAATTTTTGATGAAAATTGATATTTTTGTTTCAAGTCGGGTTACAATCCAAAGGTATATACCTTTGACATTTTTGTGTTTGAACAAAAATTTTGAGAAAATTTGTTTTTGAATGTTTTGAAAATTTTTAAATTTTTGATGAAAATTGATATTTTTGTTTCAAGTCGGGTTACAATCCAAAGGTATATACCTTTGACATTTTTGTGTTTGAACAAAAATTTTGAAAGTTTTGAAAAAATTTGTTTTTGAATGTTTTGAAAATATTTAAATTTTTGATGAAAATTGATATTTTTGTTTCAAGTCGGGTTACAATCCAAAGGTATATACCTTTGACATTTTTGTGTTTGAACAAAAATTTTGAGAAAATTTGTTTTTGAATGTTTTGAAAATTTTTAAATTTTTGATGAAAATTGATATTTTTGTTTCAAGTCGGGTTACAATCCAAAGGTATATACCTTTGACATTTTTGTGTTTGAACAAAAATTTTGAGAAAATTTGTTTTTGAATGTTTTGAAAAATTTTAAATTTTTGATGAAAATTGATATTTTTGTTTCAAGTCGGGTTACAATCCAAAGGTATATATATACCTTTGACATTTTTGTGTTTGAACAAAAATTTTGAGAAAATTTGTTTTTGAATGTTTTGAAAAATTTTAAATTTTTGATGAAAATTGATATTTTTGTTTCAAGTCACCTTTGACATTTTTGTGTTTGAACAAAAATTTTGAGAAAATTTGTTTTTGAATGTTTTGAAAATTTTTAAATTTTTGATGAAAATTGATATTTTTGTTTCAAGTCGGGTTACAATCCAAAGGTATATACCTTTGACATTTTTGTGTTTGAACAAAAATTTTGAAAGTTTTGAAAAAAATTGTTTTTGAATGTTTTGAAAAATTTTAAATTTTTGATGAAAATTGATATTTTTGTTTCAAGTCGGGTTACAATCCAAAGGTATATACCTTTGACATTTTTGTGTTTGAACAAAAATTTTGAGAAAATTTGTTTTTGAATGTTTTGAAAATTTTTAAATTTTTGATGAAAATTGATATTTTTGTTTCAAGTCGGGTTACAATCCAAAGGTATATACCTTTGACATTTTTGTGTTTGAACAAAAATTTTGAGAAAATTTGTTTTTGAATGTTTTGAAAATTTTTAAATTTTTGATGAAAATTGATATTTTTGTTTCAAGTCGGGTTACAATCCAAAGGTATATACCTTTGACATTTTTGTGTTTGAACAAAAATTTTGAAAGTTTTGAAAAAATTTGTTTTTGAATGTTTTGAAAATATTTAAATTTTTGATGAAAATTGATATTTTTGTTTCAAGTCGGGTTACAATCCAAAGGTATATACCTTTGACATTTTTGTGTTTGAACAAAAATTTTGAGAAAATTTGTTTTTGAATGTTTTGAAAATTTTTAAATTTTTGATGAAAATTGATATTTTTGTTTCAAGTCGGGTTACAATCCAAAGGTATATACCTTTGACATTTTTGTGTTTGAACAAAAATTTTGAGAAAATTTGTTTTTGAATGTTTTGAAAAATTTTAAATTTTTGATGAAAATTGATATTTTTGTTTCAAGTCGGGTTACAATCCAAAGGTATATATATACCTTTGACATTTTTGTGTTTGAACAAAAATTTTGAGAAAATTTGTTTTTGAATGTTTTGAAAAATTTTAAATTTTTGATGAAAATTGATATTTTTGTTTCAAGTCACCTTTGACATTTTTGTGTTTGAACAAAAATTTTGAGAAAATTTGTTTTTGAATGTTTTGAAAATTTTTAAATTTTTGATGAAAATTGATATTTTTGTTTCAAGTCGGGTTACAATCCAAAGGTATATACCTTTGACATTTTTGTGTTTGAACAAAAATTTTGAAAGTTTTGAAAAAAATTGTTTTTGAATGTTTTGAAAAATTTTAAATTTTTGATGAAAATTGATATTTTTGTTTCAAGTCGGGTTACAATCCAAAGGTATATACCTTTGACATTTTTGTGTTTGAACAAAAATTTTGAAAGTTTTGAAAAAATTTGTTTTTGAATGTTTTGAAAAATTTTAAATTTTTGATGAAAATTGATATTTTTGTTTCAAGTCGGGTTACAATCCAAACAAAAATTTTGAAAGTTTTGAAAAAATTTGTTTTTGAATGTTTTGAAAAATTTTAAATTTTTGATGAAAATTGATATTTTTGTTTCAACTCGGGTTACAATCCAAAGGTATATACCTTTGACATTTTTGTGTTTGAACAAAAATTTTGAAAGTTTTGAAAAAATTTGTTTTTGAATGTTTTGAAAAATTTTAAATTTTTGATGAAAATTGATATTTTTGTTTCAAGTCGGGTTACAATCCAAACAAAAATTTTGAAAGTTTTGAAAAAATTTGTTTTTGAATGTTTTGAAAAATTTTAAATTTTTGATGAAAATTGATATTTTTGTTTCAAGTCGGGTTACAATCCAAAGGTATATACCTTTGACATTTTTGTGTTTGAACAAAAATTTTGAAAGTTTTGAAAAAATTTGTTTTTGAATGTTTTGAAAAATTTTAAATTTTTGATGAAAATTGATTTTTGTTTCAAGTCGGGTTACAATCCAACAATGAAACAAAAATATCAATTTTCATCAAAAATTTAAAATTTTTCAAAACATTCAAAAACAAATTTTTTCAAAACTTTCAAAATTTTTGTTCAAACACAAAAATGTCAAAGGTATATACCTTTGGATTGTAACCCGACTTGAAACAAAAATATCAATTTTCATCAAAAATTTAAAAATTTTCAAAACATTCAAAAACAAATTTTCTCAAAATTTTTGTTCAAACACAAAAATGTCAAAGGTATATACCTTTGGATTGTAACCCGACTTGAAACAAAAATATCAATTTTCATCAAAAATTTAAAATTTTTCAAAACATTCAAAAACAAATTTTTTCAAAACTTTCAAAATTTTTGTTCAAACACAAAAATGTCAAAGGTATATACCTTTGGATTGTAACCCGACTTGAAACAAAAATATCAATTTTCATCAAAAATTTAAAATTTTTCAAAACATTCAAAAACAAATTTTTTCAAAACTTTCAAAATTTTTGTTCAAACACAAAAATGTCAAAGGTATATACCTTTGGATTGTAACCCGACTTGAAACAAAAATATCAATTTTCATCAAAAATTTAAAAATTTTCAAAACATTCAAAAACAAATTTTCTCAAAATTTTTGTTCAAACACAAAAATGTCAAAGGTATATACCTTTGGATTGTAACCCGACTTGAAACAAAAATATCAATTTTCATCAAAAATTTAAAAATTTTCAAAACATTCAAAAACAAATTTTCTCAAAATTTTTGTTCAAACACAAAAATGTCAAAGGTATATACCTTTGGATTGTAACCCGACTTGAAACAAAAATATCAATTTTCATCAAAAATTTAAAATTTTTCAAAACATTCAAAAACAAATTTTCTCAAAATTTTTGTTTAAACACAAAAATGTCAAAGGTATATACCTTTTTCAAGTTTTGAAAAAATTTGTTTTTGAATGTTTTGAAAAATTTTAAATTTTTGATGAAAATTGATATTTTTGTTTCAAGTCGGGTTACAATCCAAAGGTATATACCTTTGACATTTTTGTGTTTGAACAAAAATTTTGAGAAAATTTGTTTTTGAATGTTTTGAAAATTTTTAAATTTTTGATGAAAATTGATATTTTTGTTTCAAGTCGGGTTACAATCCAAAGGTATATACCTTTGACATTTTTGTGTTTGAACAAAAATTTTGAGAAAATTTGTTTTTGAATGTTTTGAAAATTTTTAAATTTTTGATGAAAATTGATATTTTTGTTTCAAGTCGGGTTACAATCCAAAGGTATATACCTTTGACATTTTTGTGTTTGAACAAAAATTTTGAAAGTTTTGAAAAAATTTGTTTTTGAATGTTTTGAAAAATTTTAAATTTTTGATGAAAATTGATATTTTTGTTTCAAGTCGGGTTACAATCCAAAGGTATATACCTTTGACATTTTTGTGTTTGAACAAAAATTTTGAAAGTTTTGAAAAAATTTGTTTTTGAATGTTTTGAAAAATTTTAAATTTTTGATGAAAATTGATATTTTTGTTTCAAGTCGGGTTACAATCCAAAGGTATATACCTTTGACATTTTTGTGTTTGAACAAAAATTTTGAGAAAATTTGTTTTTGAATGTTTTGAAAATTTTTAAATTTTTGATGAAAATTGATATTTTTGTTTCAAGTCGGGTTACAATCCAAAGGTATATACCTTTGACATTTTTGTGTTTGAACAAAAATTTTGAAAGTTTTGAAAAAATTTGTTTTTGAATGTTTTGAAAAATTTTAAATTTTTGATGAAAATTGATATTTTTGTTTCAAGTCGGGTTACAATCCAAAGGTATATACCTTTGACATTTTTGTGTTTGAACAAAAATTTTGAAAGTTTTGAAAAAATTTGTTTTTGAATGTTTTGAAAAATTTTAAATTTTTGATGAAAATTGATATTTTTGTTTCAAGTCGGGTTACAATCCAAAGGTATATACCTTTGACATTTTTGTGTTTGAACAAAAATTTTGAGAAAATTTGTTTTTGAATGTTTTGAAAATTTTTAAATTTTTGATGAAAATTGATATTTTTGTTTCAAGTCGGGTTACAATCCAAAGGTATATACCTTTGACATTTTTGTGTTTGAACAAAAATTTTGAGAAAATTTGTTTTTGAATGTTTTGAAAAATTTTAAATTTTTGATGAAAATTGATATTTTTGTTTCAAGTCGGGTTACAATCAAAATTGTCATTGTTTGAACGCCACTGTGTCTTGTGTTGTTATTATTTTGGTGCTGTTGTGGTTTTGTGTGTTATTGAGTTTATTTAATTAAAAATTACTTGGCACATCTTGTGTTGACTGTGTAAGTAGTTATATATGCTAATTGTTAACTTCTTATAGCAGCGATATTCTTGATGTGCATTGTTGTAATAAATTAACCTTAAATTATTGTTGCAACATCCACGCCGTTTGCGGCATATTTTTATACTATTTGTACCAGTGGCGTAACATAGAGTTTTAATTTGTGATTTTATATTTTAATTTAATTTTAAAGTTTGTTTTTAATTATCCCGTTGTCTCTACTGTAACCTTTCCGTGGTCTATCCGTGTTTGTTTTAAAGTGAGTCACCTGGTGATAGACCGTACCGGTGTGAAATTTGTCTCCTTGTTTTAAACCTTTTCCTACATATTTTATTTTATTTTATTCACATTTATATTTACATTTACATTTTTTTACTATGACTGGCCTTTGCAAGTGTAACAGTATAGCACAATCTGGAATTACTTGTAGTGGTTGTGGAGTTATTTTCCATAATAGCTGTGCTATTCGCTACAAAAAATGTCATTGTGGTGTTTTATTTGATTTTAAATCGGAGTCTGATCTATGCAAACTATACAAAGAAAATATAGTGTTGTATCAAGTATTGTTAGATGAAGTTCGCTCTAACAATAAACTTTTAACTGAAAAAATTTCTTATTTGGAGGAGAAGATAGCTCTGAAAGATATAGAAATTTTAAACTTAAAATCTGGCCGTCAACTTGAACCTGCTTCTATTAGGCCTGTTATTAATACGGATTCAATTCAATTGCCACCGGCAAAAACAATTTTATCCAGTACTTCTAACACCACTAATAGTTTACAATCAATTAAGCCTAGAGTACAGCACAAAACTCCAACGATTTTTGGATGTGGTCCTGACAATGACCAGCTACAAGCCTACGTTCCCCCTTCATATATTCATGTGTCAAAACTTAAGCTTGGAACAAATAAAACTGAAATTGCAAACTATATGAAAGCTAAACTACCATCTGTTTTGATTGATGTTGTTGAGTTGGTAGTGAGATCTGGAAACTACAGCAGCTTTAAAGTATCTATTCCAGCCGATCAAGCTGGTTTAGTTCTTTCTAAAAACTTTTGGCCGGCAAACATTGCCGTCAAGAAATTTATTAACTATGGCCGACCACGAAATTTACCACCAACTCCTGCAGGGGATTTTCGGACGTTAAATCCGCTCAACAGTTTGGACCCGTCCCCAGGAATACCAACGGCCTCTCAATTTACTACCAAAACGTTGGAGGCATAAAAACCAAACTAAAAAAACTTTTGTTAGCTGTAGCTCTGTCAAGTTATGACATTATTGTTTTAACCGAAACTTGGCTATCTGATGACATCGCTGACTCAGAACTAAGACTAACTGGCTATAACCTATTTAGATGTGATCGGTCTAATTTAACTAGCCCTAAAAAAAGCGGGGGTGGCGTATTGATTGCGGTTAGAAGTCATTTAAAGTGTACATTACTACATCCGCCATATCTAAGTGTTGAACATGTGTTTGTAATTGTCAACTTTAAGTTTGTGTCGTACATAATTGGTGCAGTTTATTTACCCCCTCGTTCGGTTATTGATAAATATGCTGACCACTGCTACTCCGTTGAATCTTTTGCTGATGTTTTTCCTAATAGTAAATTAATTTTACTGGGAGATTACAATTTACCAGATGCAACGTGGCTAAATGATGAATTTGGAACTGGAGTTACTTGCAACGAAAACTATCCTGGACATTTAGTTGCTAATTCATTTGGATTTTTAAGCTGTGTTCAATGTATAACCATACCAAATAGTATGGATGTATTTTTAGATTTGTGTTTTACTAATGATAGTGATAATATTACTGTGATAAATGCTGTAGATGTTTTATTAGATATAAGTCAACATCATAATGCCTATGTGATAGATGTCAAATGTGATACTTCTAGTGATATTTTAAACTGTAACTACGTTTTTAATGATTTTAAATGTGCCAACTTCAGCGCAATCAATGATTTTTTGTTGAACGTTGATTGGTCTGTTCTTTTTAACAACTGTGATATTAATGTATGTGTTGATTTATTTTATTCTGTTTTGTATTATGCAATTGATTGTTATGTACCTAAAAAAGTGTGGCATGACAACAACTTTCCTATTTGGTTTAGCAAGGAATTAATTTCACTTACTAAACTTAAAAAAATAGCACACAAACGATTTAAATCTTCAGAACTTCTTTCTGATTACAATGAATTTGATTCTCTTCGGACTTCATGTAAAAATCTGAACGCACGTCTTTACAAACAGTACATTTTACGCACCGAGAATAACATTCGGTCTAATCCAAAACATTTCTGGAGATTTGTAAATGAAGCTAAGAAAACTAATGCTTTTCCAGCTACAATGTATTATGGTGATCAAACCTGTATTAATGGTGACGTTCTTGTAAACAAATTTGCAGATTTTTTCTCTTCCGTTTATAATTCTCAAACTCATCCAACTCCATTGTTTAAGTTTGATAAAAATGTAATTCATACAAATTTCTCAGTCAGTTTACTAGATATTTTTAATGGAATTACAAGCCTTAAATCTAATCTTAGCACTGGACCTGACGGTATTCCTTCTATGCTCTTAAAGAATTGTATTTATTCAATTTCAAAACCATTACATTTACTTTTTAACGCTTCATTAAATGGAACTAAATTTCCTGATGTATGGAAACAAACTTATATTATGCCATTGCATAAATCTGGTGCTAAAGAAAATATTACAAATTATAGAGGAATTTGCATTCAATCTGCTATCCCAAAATTATTTGATCAAATTATAACTGGTCAAATACGTTGGATGTGCAAAAGTATTTTAGTAGAAGAACAGCATGGGTTTCGTGAGGGTCGATCTACACTTACCAATCTACTTTCTTACGAAAATTACATCTTAAACGCATTTGAATGCAAAACTCAAGTTGACTCTATTTACACTGACTTTTCAAAGGCCTTTGATCGTGTGAGCCACAATATTTTGATTGCTAAGCTTCGTGCTTTGGGTTTTCATAATGCAGTGGTTGCTTGGTTATCTTGCTTTTTGAAAAACCGAACGCAGTGTGTAAAAATCAATAACTTTCTTTCACAACCTATTTTAGTTCCATCAGGTGTTCCTCAGGGATCTCACTGCGGACCTATTTTATTTTTACTTTTTATCAATGATCTTTCTGACTGTATTAGTTCATCATCATTCCTATTATTTGCAGATGATTTAAAAATTTATAGAAGTATTTTATCAATCGATGATTGTAATCTTTTACAACAAGATTTAGACTCTGTTAATGATTGGTGTCTTATTAATAACCTTTTGTTTAATGTAAATAAATGTTTTGCAATCAGTTTTAATAGAACGCTAAGCAAAATTTCGTACGATTATATTATCGATAACAAGGTGCTACAACAAGTGACACAAATTAAAGACTTGGGTGTAATTTTCGATTTTAAACTTACGTTTGTTGAGCATATCAGCTACATGTGTAATCGTGCTATAAAAATGCTGGGGTTTGTATACAGGATGTCTGCTGATCTTTCTCCAAATACTCTTAAATTACTTTACTGTGCCTTGGTGCGTTCTCATTTAGAGTACGTTCCGTCAGTCTGGTGCCCTTTCTATGAAATCCATAGTCAGAATATTGAACGTGTTCAAAACAAATTTTTTCGCCTGTTGTCCTATAGATCTGGTATATTGTCGGTTAATTTTGATCGCAATTACATTTCTTCACTATACAATTTACCGTCACTAAAAGTTCGGCGCAAAAGATCAGATCTCTCATTTTTGCGTGGTCTAGTGATGTCTGAAGTAGACTGTCCTGAGTTACTTGAATCTCTTCCATTCTACATTCCTATTAGTGAACGACGTACTAGGCAGACTTCATTATTTAGAGAATTTACACATTCTACTAATTATGGATTTCACAATCCTATTGGTAGAATTTGTAGATTTGCAAACAGTCTAACAAACAATTTAAATTTTTTTTGTTCTAAATCTTTGTTTAAGATTCAATTGGGACATATTGATTAAATGTTATGTATTTTATATTGTTTTTTATGTCAATCTTTTGCTTTTGTTTTTTATATATGTATTATATTGTTTATATTTATTGTATTTTTATGTAGATGTAAATGGTTTTACTTACCGTAAATAAAGATTATTATTATTAATCCAAAGGTATATACCTTTGACATTTTTGTGTTTGAACAAAAATTTTGAGAAAATTTGTTTTTGAATGTTTTGAAAGTTTTTAAATTTTTGATGAAAATTGATATTTTTGTTTCAAGTCGGGTTACAATCCAAAGGTATATACCTTTGACATTTTTGTGTTTGAACAAAAATTTTGAGAAAATTTGTTTTTGAATGTTTTGAAAATTTTTAAATTTTTGATGAAAATTGATATTTTTGTTTCAAGTCGGGTTACAATCCAAAGGTATATACCTTTGACATTTTTGTGTTTGAACAAAAATTTTGAGAAAATTTGTTTTTGAATGTTTTGAAAATTTTTAAATTTTTGATGAAAATTGATATTTTTGTTTCAAGTCGGGTTACAATCCAAAGGTATATACCTTTGACATTTTTGTGTTTGAACAAAAATTTTGAGAAAATTTGTTTTTGAATGTTTTGAAAATTTTTAAATTTTTGATGAAAATTGATATTTTTGTTTCAAGTCGGGTTACAATCCAAAGGTATATACCTTTGACATTTTTGTGTTTGAACAAAAATTTTGAAAGTTTTGAAAAAATTTGTTTTTGAATGTTTTGAAAATATTTAAATTTTTGATGAAAATTGATATTTTTGTTTCAAGTCGGGTTACAATCCAAAGGTATATACCTTTGACATTTTTGTGTTTGAACAAAAATTTTGAGAAAATTTGTTTTTGAATGTTTTGAAAATTTTTAAATTTTTGATGAAAATTGATATTTTTGTTTCAAGTCGGGTTACAATCCAAAGGTATATACCTTTGACATTTTTGTGTTTGAACAAAAATTTTGAGAAAATTTGTTTTTGAATGTTTTGAAAAATTTTAAATTTTTGATGAAAATTGATATTTTTGTTTCAAGTCGGGTTACAATCCAAAGGTATATATATACCTTTGACATTTTTGTGTTTGAACAAAAATTTTGAGAAAATTTGTTTTTGAATGTTTTGAAAAATTTTAAATTTTTGATGAAAATTGATATTTTTGTTTCAAGTCACCTTTGACATTTTTGTGTTTGAACAAAAATTTTGAGAAAATTTGTTTTTGAATGTTTTGAAAATTTTTAAATTTTTGATGAAAATTGATATTTTTGTTTCAAGTCGGGTTACAATCCAAAGGTATATACCTTTGACATTTTTGTGTTTGAACAAAAATTTTGAAAGTTTTGAAAAAAATTGTTTTTGAATGTTTTGAAAAATTTTAAATTTTTGATGAAAATTGATATTTTTGTTTCAAGTCGGGTTACAATCCAAAGGTATATACCTTTGACATTTTTGTGTTTGAACAAAAATTTTGAAAGTTTTGAAAAAATTTGTTTTTGAATGTTTTGAAAAATTTTAAATTTTTGATGAAAATTGATTATTTTGTTTCAAGTCGGGTTACAATCCAAAGGTATATACCTTTGACATTTTTGTGTTTGAACAAAAATTTTGAGAAAATTTGTTTTTGAATGTTTTGAAAAATTTTAAATTTTTGATGAAAATTGATATTTTTGTTTCAAGTCGGGTTACAATCCAAAGGTATATACCTTTGACATTTTTGTGTTTGAATCCAAAGGTATATACCTTTGACATTTTTGTGTTTGAACAAAAATTTTGAGAAAATTTGTTTTTGAATGTTTTGAAAAATTTTAAATTTTTGATGAAAATTGATATTTTTGTTTTAAGTCGGGTTACAATCCAAAGGTATATACCTTTGACATTTTTGTGTTTGAACAAAAATTTTGAAAGTTTTGAAAAAATTTGTTTTTGAATGTTTTGAAAAATTTTAAATTTTTGATGAAAATTGATATTTTTTTTCAAGTCGGGTTACAATCCAAAGGTATATACCTTTGACATTTTTGTGTTTGAACAAAAATTTTGAGAAAATTTGTTTTTGAATGTTTTGAAAAATTTTAAATTTTTGATGAAAATTGATATTTTTGTTTCAAGTCGGGTTACAATCCAAAGGTATACCTTTGACATTTTTGTGTTTGAACAAAAATTTTGAAAGTTTTGAAAAAATTTGTTTTTGAATGTTTTGAAAAATTTTAAATTTTTGATGAAAATTGATATTTTTGTTTCAAGTCGGGTTACAATCCAAAGGTATATACCTTTGACATTTTTGTGTTTGAACAAAAATTTTGAAAGTTTTGAAAAAATTTGTTTTTGAATGTTTTGAAAAATTTTAAATTTTTGATGAAAATTGATATTTTTGTTTCAAGTCGGGTTACAATCCAAAGGTATATACCTTTGACATTTTTGTGTTTGAACAAAAATTTTGAAAGTTTTGAAAAAATTTGTTTTTGAATGTTTTGAAAAATTTTAAATTTTTGATGAAAATTGATATTTTTGTTTCAAGTCGGGTTACAATCCAAAGGTATATACCTTTGACATTTTTATGTTTGAACAAAAATTTTGAAAGTTTTGAAAAAATTTGTTTTTGAATGTTTTGAAAAATTTTAAATTTTTGATGAAAATTGATATTTTTGTTTCAAGTCGGGTTACAATCCAAAGGTATATACCTTTGACATTTTTGTGTTTGAATCCAAAGGTATATACCTTTGACATTTTTGTGTTTGAACAAAAATTTTGAGAAAATTTGTTTTTGAATGTTTTGAAAAATTTTAAATTTTTGATGAAAATTGATATTTTTGTTTCAAGTCGGGTTACAATCCAAAGGTATATTACCTTTGACATTTTTGTGTTTGAACAAAAATTTTGAGAAAATTTGTTTTTGAATGTTTTGAAAATTTTTAAATTTTTGATGAAAATTGATATTTTTGTTTCAAGTCGGGTTACAATCCAAAGGTATATACCTTTGACATTTTTGTGTTTGAACAAAAATTTTGAGAAAATTTGTTTTTGAATGTTTTGAAAATTTTTAAATTTTTGATGAAAATTGATATTTTTGTTTCAAGTCGGGTTACAATCCAAAGGTATATACCTTTGACATTTTTGTGTTTGAACAAAAATTTTGAAAGTTTTGAAAAAATTTGTTTTTGAATGTTTTGAAAAATTTTAAATTTTTGATGAAAATTGATATTTTTGTTTCAAGTCGGGTTACAATCCAAAGGTATATACCTTTGACATATTTGTGTTTGAACAAAAATTTTGAAAGTTTTGAAAAAATTTGTTTTTGAATGTTTTGAAAAATTTTAAATTTTTGATGAAAATTGATATTTTTGTTTCAAGTCGGGTTACAATCCAAAGGTATATACCTTTGACATTTTTGTGTTTGAACAAAAATTTTGAAAGTTTTGAAAAAATTTGTTTTTGAATGTTTTGAAAAATTTTAAATTTTTGATGAAAATTGATATTTTTGTTTCAAGTCGGGTTACAATCCAAAGGTATATACCTTTGACATTTTTGTGTTTGAACAAAAATTTTGAAAGTTTTGAAAAAATTTGTTTTTGAATGTTTTGAAAAATTTTAAATTTTTGATGAAAATTGATATTTTTGTTTCAAGTCGGGTTACAATCCAAAGGTATATACCTTTGACATTTTTGTGTTTGAACAAAAATTTTGAGAAAATTTGTTTTTGAATGTTTTGAAAAATTTTAAATTTTTGATGAAAATTGATATTTTTGTTTCAAGTCGGGTTACAATCCAAAGGTATATACCTTTGACATTTTTGTGTTTGAACAAAAATTTTGAGAAAATTTGTTTTTGAATGTTTTGAAAATTTTTAAATTTTTGATGAAAATTGATATTTTTGTTTCAAGTCGGGTTACAATCCAAAGGTATATACCTTTGACATTTTTGTGTTTGAACAAAAATTTTGAGAAAATTTGTTTTTGAATGTTTTGAAAATTTTTAAATTTTTGATGAAAATTGATATTTTTGTTTCAAGTCGGGTTACAATCCAAAGGTATATACCTTTGACATTTTTGTGTTTGAACAAAAATTTTGAAAGTTTTGAAAAAATTTGTTTTTGAATGTTTTGAAAAATTTTAAATTTTTGATGAAAATTGATATTTTTGTTTCAAGTCGGGTTACAATCCAAAGGTATATACCTTTGACATTTTTGTGTTTGAACAAAAATTTTGAAAGTTTTGAAAAAATTTGTTTTTGAATGTTTTGAAAAATTTTAAATTTTTGATGAAAATTGATATTTTTGTTTCAAGTCGGGTTACAATCCAAAGGTATATACCTTTGACATTTTTGTGTTTGAACAAAAATTTTGAGAAAATTTGTTTTTGAATGTTTTGAAAATTTTTAAATTTTTGATGAAAATTAATAATCTTTATTTACGGTAAGTAAAACCATTTACATCTACATAAAAATACAATAAATATAAACAATATAATACATATAAAAAAAACAAATGCAAAAGATTGACATAAAAAACAATATAAAATACATAACATTTAATCAATATGTCCCAATTGAATCTTAAACAAAGATTTAGAACAAAAAAAATTTAAATTGTTTGTTAGACTGTTTGCAAATCTACAAATTCTACCAATAGGATTGTGAAATCCATAATTAGTAGAATGTGTAAATTCTCTAAATAATGAAGTCTGCCTAGTACGTCGTTCACTAATAGGAATGTAGAATGGAAGAGATTTAAGTAACTCAGGACAGTCTACTTCAGACATCACTAGACCACGCAAAAATGAGAGATCTGATCTTTTGCGCCGAACTTTTAGTGACGGTAAATTGTATAGTGAAGAGATGTAATTGCGATCAAAATTAACCGACAATATACCAGATCTATAGGACAACAGGCGAAAAAATTTGTTTTGAACACGTTCAATATTCTGACTATGGATTTCATAGAAAGGGCACCAGACTGACGGAACGTACTCTAAATGAGAACGCACCAAGGCACAGTAAAGTAATTTAAGAGTATTTGGAGAAAGATCAGCAGACATCCTGTATACAAACCCCAGCATTTTTATAGCACGATTACACATGTAGCTGATATGCTCAACAAACGTAAGTTTAAAATCGAAAATTACACCCAAGTCTTTAATTTGTGTCACTTTTTGTAGCACCTTGTTATCGATAATATAATCGTACGAAATTTTGCTTAGCGTTCTATTAAAACTGATTGCAAAACATTTATTTACATTAAACAAAAGGTTATTAATAAGACACCAATCATTAACAGAGTCTAAATCTTGTTGTAAAAGATTACAATCATCGATTGATAAAATACTTCTATAAATTTTTAAATCATCTGCAAATAATAGGAATGATGATGAACTAATACAGTCAGAAAGATCATTGATAAAAAGTAAAAATAAAATAGGTCCGCAGTGAGATCCCTGAGGAACACCTGATGGAACTAAAATAGGTTGTGAAAGAAAGTTATTGATTTTTACACACTGCGTTCGGTTTTTCAAAAAGCAAGATAACCAAGCAACCACTGCATTATGAAAACCCAAAGCACGAAGCTTAGCAATCAAAATATTGTGGCTCACACGATCAAAGGCCTTTGAAAAGTCAGTGTAAATAGAGTCAACTTGAGTTTTGCATTCAAATGCGTTTAAGATGTAATTTTCGTAAGAAAGTAGATTGGTAAGTGTAGATCGACCCTCACGAAACCCATGCTGTTCTTCTACTAAAATACTTTTGCACATCCAACGTATTTGACCAGTTATAATTTGATCAAATAATTTTGGGATAGCAGATTGAATGCAAATTCCTCTATAATTTGTAATATTTTCTTTAGCACCAGATTTATGCAATGGCATAATATAAGTTTGTTTCCATACATCAGGAAATTTAGTTTCATTTAATGAAGCGTTAAAAAGTAAATGTAATGGTTTTGAAATTGAATAAATACAATTCTTTAAGAGCATAGAAGGAATACCGTCAGGTCCAGTGCTAAGATTAGATTTAAGGCTTGTAATTCCATTAAAAATATCTAGTAAACTGACTGAGAAATTTGTATGAATTACATTTTTATCAAACTTAAACAATGGAGTTGGATGAGTTTGAGAATTATAAACGGAAGAGAAAAAATCTGCAAATTTGTTTACAAGAACGTCACCATTAATACAGGTTTGATCACCATAATACATTGTAGCTGGAAAAGCATTAGTTTTCTTAGCTTCATTTACAAATCTCCAGAAATGTTTTGGATTAGACCGAATGTTATTCTCGGTGCGTAAAATGTACTGTTTGTAAAGACGTGCGTTCAGATTTTTACATGAAGTCCGAAGAGAATCAAATTCATTGTAATCAGAAAGAAGTTCTGAAGATTTAAATCGTTTATGTGCTATTTTTTTAAGTTTAGTAAGTGAAATTAATTCCTTGCTAAACCAAATAGGAAAGTTGTTGTCATGCCACACTTTTTTAGGTACATAACAATCAATTGCATAATACAAAACAGAATAAAATAAATCAACACATACATTAATATCACAGTTGTTAAAAAGAACAGACCAATCAACGTTCAACAAAAAATCATTGATTGCGCTGAAGTTGGCACATTTAAAATCATTAAAAACGTAGTTACAGTTTAAAATATCACTAGAAGTATCACATTTGACATCTATCACATAGGCATTATGATGTTGACTTATATCTAATAAAACATCTACAGCATTTATCACACTAATATTATCACTATCATTAGTAAAACACAAATCTAAAAATACATCCATACTATTTGGTATGGTTATACATTGAACACAGCTTAAAAATCCAAATGAATTAGCAACTAAATGTCCAGGATAGTTTTCGTTGCAAGTAACTCCAGTTCCAAATTCATCATTTAGCCACGATGCATCTGGTAAATTGTAATCTCCCAGTAAAATTAATTTACTATTAGGAAAAACATCAGCAAAAGATTCAACGGAGTAGCAGTGGTCAGCATATTTATCAATAACCGAACGAGGGGGTAAATAAACTGCACCAATTATGTACGACACAAACTTAAAGTTGACAATTACAAACACATGTTCAACACTTAGATATGGCGGATGTAGTAATGTACACTTTAAATGACTTCTAACCGCAATCAATACGCCACCCCCGCTTTTTTTAGGGCTAGTTAAATTAGACCGATCACATCTAAATAGGTTATAGCCAGTTAGTCTTAGTTCTGAGTCAGCGATGTCATCAGATAGCCAAGTTTCGGTTAAAACAATAATGTCATAACTTGACAGAGCTACAGCTAACAAAAGTTTTTTTAGTTTGGTTTTTATGCCTCCAACGTTTTGGTAGTAAATTGAGAGGCCGTTGGTATTCCTGGGGACGGGTCCAAACTGTTGAGCGGATTTAACGTCCGAAAATCCCCTGCAGGAGTTGGTGGTAAATTGATATTTTTGTTTCAAGTCGGGTTACAATCCAAAGGTATATACCTTTGACATTTTTGTGTTTGAACAAAAATTTTGAAAGTTTTGAAAAAATTTGTTTTTGAATGTTTTGAAAAATTTTAAATTTTTGATGAAAATTGATATTTTTGTTTCAAGTCGGGTTACAATCCAAAGGTATATACCTTTGACATTTTTGTGTTTGAACAAAAATTTTGAAAGTTTTGAAAAAATTTGTTTTTGAATGTTTTGAAAAATTTTAAATTTTTGATGAAAATTGATTTTTGTTTCAAGTCGGGTTACAATCCAAAGGTATATACCTTTGACATTTTTGTGTTTGAACAAAAATTTTGAAAGTTTTGAAAAAATTTGTTTTTGAATGTTTTGAAAAATTTTAAATTTTTGATGAAAATTGATATTTTTGTTTCAAGTCGGGTTACAATCCAAAGGTATATACCTTTGACATTTTTGTGTTTGAACAAAAATTTTGAAAGTTTTGAAAAAATTTGTTTTTGAATGTTTTGAAAAATTTTAAATTTTTGATGAAAATTGATATTTTTGTTTCAAGTCGGGTTACAATCCAAAGGTATATACCTTTGACATTTTTGTGTTTGAACAAAAATTTTGAAAGTTTTGAAAAAATTTGTTTTTGAATGTTTTGAAAAATTTTAAATTTTTGATGAAAATTGATATTTTTGTTTCAAGTCGGGTTACAATCCAAAGGTATATACCTTTGACATTTTTGTGTTTGAACAAAAATTTTGAGAAAATTTGTTTTTGAATGTTTTGAAAAATTTTAAATTTTTTATGAAAATTGATATTTTTGTTTCAAGTCGGGTTACAATCCAAAGGTATATACCTTTGACATTTTTGTGTTTGAACAAAAATTTTGAAAGTTTTGAAAAAATTTGTTTTTGAATGTTTTGAAAAATTTTAAATTTTTGATGAAAATTGATATTTTTGTTTCAAGTCGGGTTACAATCCAAAGGTATATACCTTTGACATATTTGTGTTTGAACAAAAATTTTGAAAGTTTTGAAAAAATTTGTTTTTGAATGTTTTGAAAAATTTTAAATTTTTGATGAAAATTGATATTTTTGTTTCAAGTCGGGTTACAATCCAAAGGTATATACCTTTGACATTTTTGTGTTTGAACAAAAATTTTGAAAGTTTTGAAAAAATTTGTTTTTGAATGTTTTGAAAAATTTTAAATTTTTGATGAAAATTGATATTTTTGTTTCAAGTCGGGTTACAATCCAAAGGTATATACCTTTGACATTTTTGTGTTTGAACAAAAATTTTGAAAGTTTTGAAAAAATTTGTTTTTGAATGTTTTGAAAAATTTTAAATTTTTGATGAAAATTGATATTTTTGTTTCAAGTCGGGTTACAATCCAAAGGTATATACCTTTGACATTTTTGTGTTTGAACAAAAATTTTGAAAGTTTTGAAAAAATTTGTTTTTGAATGTTTTGAAAATTTTTAAATTTTTGATGAAAATTGATATTTTTGTTTCAAGTCGGGTTACAATCCAAAGGTATATACCTTTGACATTTTTGTGTTTGAACAAAAATTTTGAGAAAATTTGTTTTTGAATGTTTTGAAAAATTTTAAATTTTTGATGAAAATTGATATTTTTGTTTCAAGTCGGGTTACAATCCAAAGGTATATATATACCTTTGACATTTTTGTGTTTGAACAAAAATTTAGAAAGTTTTGAAAAAATTTGTTTTTGAATGTTTTGAAAAATTTTAAATTTTTGATGAAAATTGATATTTTTGTTTCAAGTCGGGTTACAATCCAAAGGTATACCTTTGACATTTTTGTGTTTGAACAAAAATTTTGAGAAAATTTGTTTTTGAATGTTTTGAAAAATTTTAAATTTTTGATGAAAATTGATATTTTTGTTTCAAGTCGGGTTACAATCCAAAGGTATATACCTTTGACATTTTTGTGTTTGAACAAAAATTTTGAGAAAATTTGTTTTTGAATGTTTTGAAAAATTTTAAATTTTTGATGAAAATTGATATTTTTGTTTCAAGTCGGGTTACAATCCAAAGGTATACCTTTGACATTTTTGTGTTTGAACAAAAATTTTGAGAAAATTTGTTTTTGAATGTTTTGAAAAATTTTAAATTTTTGATGAAAATTGATATTTTTGTTTCAAGTCGGGTTACAATCCAAAGGTATATACCTTTGACATTTTTGTGTTTGAACAAAAATTTTGAAAGTTTTGAAAAAATTTGTTTTTGAATGTTTTGAAAAATTTTAAATTTTTGATGAAAATTGATATTTTTGTTTCAAGTCGGGTTACAATCCAAAGGTATATACCTTTGACATTTTTGTGTTTGAACAAAAATTTTGAGAAAATTTGTTTTTGAATGTTTTGAAAAATTTTAAATTTTTGATGAAAATTGATATTTTTGTTTCAAGTCGGGTTACAATCCAAAGGTATATACCTTTGACATTTTTGTGTTTGAACAAAAATTTTGAAAGTTTTGAAAAAATTTGTTTTTGAATGTTTTGAAAAATTTTAAATTTTTGATGAAAATTGATATTTTTGTTTCAAGTCGGGTTACAATCCAAAGGTATATACCTTTGACATTTTTGTGTTTGAACAAAAATTTTGAAAGTTTTGAAAAAATTTGTTTTTGAATGTTTTGAAAAATTTTAAATTTTTGATGAAAATTGATTTTTGTTTCAAGTCGGGTTACAATCCAAAGGTATATACCTTTGACATTTTTGTGTTTGAACAAAAATTTTGAAAGTTTTGAAAAAATTTGTTTTTGAATGTTTTGAAAAATTTTAAATTTTTGATGAAAATTGATATTTTTGTTTCAAGTCGGGTTACAATCCAAAGGTATATACCTTTGACATTTTTGTGTTTGAACAAAAATTTTGAAAGTTTTGAAAAAATTTGTTTTTGAATGTTTTGAAAAATTTTAAATTTTTGATGAAAATTGATATTTTTGTTTCAAGTCGGGTTACAATCCAAAGGTATATATATACCTTTGACATTTTTGTGTTTGAACAAAAATTTAGAAAGTTTTGAAAAAATTTGTTTTTGAATGTTTTGAAAAATTTTAAATTTTTGATGAAAATTGATATTTTTGTTTCAAGTCGGGTTACAATCCAAAGGTATACCTTTGACATTTTTGTGTTTGAACAAAAATTTTGAGAAAATTTGTTTTTGAATGTTTTGAAAAATTTTAAATTTTTGATGAAAATTGATATTTTTGTTTCAAGTCGGGTTACAATCCAAAGGTATATACCTTTGACATTTTTGTGTTTGAACAAAAATTTTGAGAAAATTTGTTTTTGAATGTTTTGAAAAATTTTAAATTTTTGATGAAAATTGATATTTTTGTTTCAAGTCGGGTTACAATCCAAAGGTATATACCTTTGACATTTTTGTGTTTGAACAAAAATTTTGAGAAAATTTGTTTTTGAATGTTTTGAAAAATTTTAAATTTTTGATGAAAATTGATATTTTTGTTTCAAGTCGGGTTACAATCCAAAGGTATATACCTTTGACATTTTTGTGTTTGAACAAAAATTTTGAAAGTTTTGAAAAAATTTGTTTTTGAATGTTTTGAAAAATTTTAAATTTTTGATGAAAATTGATATTTTTGTTTCAAGTCGGGTTACAATCCAAAGGTATATACCTTTGACATTTTTGTGTTTGAACAAAAATTTTGAGAAAATTTGTTTTTGAATGTTTTGAAAAATTTTAAATTTTTGATGAAAATTGATATTTTTGTTTCAAGTCGGGTTACAATCCAAAGGTATATACCTTTGACATTTTTGTGTTTGAACAAAAATTTTGAAAGTTTTGAAAAAATTTGTTTTTGAATGTTTTGAAAAATTTTAAATTTTTGATGAAAATTGATATTTTTGTTTCAAGTCGGGTTACAATCCAAAGGTATATACCTTTGACATTTTTGTGTTTGAACAAAAATTTTGAAAGTTTTGAAAAAATTTGTTTTTGAATGTTTTGAAAAATTTTAAATTTTTGATGAAAATTGATTTTTGTTTCAAGTCGGGTTACAATCCAAAGGTATATACCTTTGACATTTTTGTGTTTGAACAAAAATTTTGAAAGTTTTGAAAAAATTTGTTTTTGAATGTTTTGAAAAATTTTAAATTTTTGATGAAAATTGATATTTTTGTTTCAAGTCGGGTTACAATCCAAAGGTATATACCTTTGACATTTTTGTGTTTGAACAAAAATTTTGAAAGTTTTGAAAAAATTTGTTTTTGAATGTTTTGAAAAATTTTAAATTTTTGATGAAAATTGATATTTTTGTTTCAAGTCGGGTTACAATCCAAAGGTATATACCTTTGACATTTTTGTGTTTGAACAAAAATTTTGAAAGTTTTGAAAAAATTTGTTTTTGAATGTTTTGAAAAATTTTAAATTTTTGATGAAAATTGATATTTTTGTTTCAAGTCGGGTTACAATCCAAAGGTATATACCTTTGACATTTTTGTGTTTGAACAAAAATTTTGAGAAAATTTGTTTTTGAATGTTTTGAAATCCAAAGGTATATATATACCTTTGACATTTTTGTGTTTGAACAAAAATTTTGAAAGTTTTGAAAAAATTTGTTTTTGAATGTTTTGAAAAATTTTAAATTTTTGATGAAAATTGATATTTTTGTTTCAAGTCGGGTTACAATCCAAAGGTATATATATACCTTTGACATTTTTGTGTTTGAACAAAAATTTTGAAAGTTTTGAAAAAATTTGTTTTTGAATGTTTTGAAAAATTTTAAATTTTTGATGAAAATTGATATTTTTGTTTCAAGTCGGGTTACAATCCAAAGGTATATACCTTTGACATTTTTGTGTTTGAACAAAAATTTTGAAAGTTTTGAAAAAATTTGTTTTTGAATGTTTTGAAAAATTTTAAATTTTTGATGAAAATTGATATTTTTGTTTCAAGTCGGGTTACAATCCAAAGGTATATACCTTTGACATTTTTGTGTTTGAACAAAAATTTTGAAAGTTTTGAAAAAATTTGTTTTTGAATGTTTTGAAAATTTTTAAATTTTTGATGAAAATTGATATTTTTGTTTCAAGTCGGGTTACAATCCAAAGGTATATACCTTTGACATTTTTGTGTTTGAACAAAAATTTTGAGAAAATTTGTTTTTGAATGTTTTGAAAAATTTTAAATTTTTGATGAAAATTGATATTTTTGTTTCAAGTCGGGTTACAATCCAAAGGTATATATATACCTTTGACATTTTTGTGTTTGAACAAAAATTTAGAAAGTTTTGAAAAAATTTGTTTTTGAATGTTTTGAAAAATTTTAAATTTTTGATGAAAATTGATATTTTTGTTTCAAGTCGGGTTACAATCCAAAGGTATACCTTTGACATTTTTGTGTTTGAACAAAAATTTTGAGAAAATTTGTTTTTGAATGTTTTGAAAAATTTTAAATTTTTGATGAAAATTGATATTTTTGTTTCAAGTCGGGTTACAATCCAAAGGTATATACCTTTGACATTTTTGTGTTTGAACAAAAATTTTGAGAAAATTTGTTTTTGAATGTTTTGAAAAATTTTAAATTTTTGATGAAAATTGATATTTTTGTTTCAAGTCGGGTTACAATCCAAAGGTATACCTTTGACATTTTTGTGTTTGAACAAAAATTTTGAGAAAATTTGTTTTTGAATGTTTTGAAAAATTTTAAATTTTTGATGAAAATTGATATTTTTGTTTCAAGTCGGGTTACAATCCAAAGGTATATACCTTTGACATTTTTGTGTTTGAACAAAAATTTTGAAAGTTTTGAAAAAATTTGTTTTTGAATGTTTTGAAAAATTTTAAATTTTTGATGAAAATTGATATTTTTGTTTCAAGTCGGGTTACAATCCAAAGGTATATACCTTTGACATTTTTGTGTTTGAACAAAAATTTTGAGAAAATTTGTTTTTGAATGTTTTGAAAAATTTTAAATTTTTGATGAAAATTGATATTTTTGTTTCAAGTCGGGTTACAATCCAAAGGTATATACCTTTGACATTTTTGTGTTTGAACAAAAATTTTGAAAGTTTTGAAAAAATTTGTTTTTGAATGTTTTGAAAAATTTTAAATTTTTGATGAAAATTGATATTTTTGTTTCAAGTCGGGTTACAATCCAAAGGTATATACCTTTGACATTTTTGTGTTTGAACAAAAATTTTGAGAAAATTTGTTTTTGAATGTTTTGAAATCCAAAGGTATATATATACCTTTGACATTTTTGTGTTTGAACAAAAATTTTGAAAGTTTTGAAAAAATTTGTTTTTGAATGTTTTGAAAAATTTTAAATTTTTGATGAAAATTGATATTTTTGTTTCAAGTCGGGTTACAATCCAAAGGTATATATATACCTTTGACATTTTTGTGTTTGAACAAAAATTTTGAAAGTTTTGAAAAAATTTGTTTTTGAATGTTTTGAAAAATTTTAAATTTTTGATGAAAATTGATATTTTTGTTTCAAGTCGGGTTACAATCCAAAGGTATATACCTTTGACATTTTTGTGTTTGAACAAAAATTTTGAAAGTTTTGAAAAAATTTGTTTTTGAATGTTTTGAAAAATTTTAAATTTTTGATGAAAATTGATATTTTTGTTTCAAGTCGGGTTACAATCCAAAGGTATATACCTTTGACATTTTTGTGTTTGAACAAAAATTTTGAGAAAATTTGTTTTTGAATGTTTTGAAAATTTTTAAATTTTTGATGAAAATTGATATTTTTGTTTCAAGTCGGGTTACAATCCAAAGGTATATACCTTTGACATTTTTGTGTTTGAACAAAAATTTTGAGAAAATTTGTTTTTGAATGTTTTGAAAATTTTTAAATTTTTGATGAAAATTGATATTTTTGTTTCAAGTCGGGTTACAATCCAAAGGTATATACCTTTGACATTTTTGTGTTTGAACAAAAATTTTGAGAAAATTTGTTTTTGAATGTTTTGAAAATTTTTAAATTTTTGATGAAAATTGATATTTTTGTTTCAAGTCGGGTTACAATCCAAAGGTATATACCTTTGACATTTTTGTGTTTGAACAAAAATTTTGAGAAAATTTGTTTTTGAATGTTTTGAAAAATTTTAAATTTTTGATGAAAATTGATATTTTTGTTTCAAGTCGGGTTACAATCCAAAGGTATATACCTTTGACATTTTTGTGTTTGAACAAAAATTTTGAAAGTTTTGAAAAAATTTGTTTTTGAATGTTTTGAAAAATTTTAAATTTTTGATGAAAATTGATATTTTTGTTTCAAGTCGGGTTACAATCCAATGATATATACCTTTGACATTTTTGTGTTTGAACAAAAATTTTGAAAGTTTTGAAAAAATTTGTTTTTGAATGTTTTGAAAAATTTTAAATTTTTGATGAAAATTGATATTTTTGTTTCAAGTCGGGTTACAATCCAAAGGTATATACCTTTGACATTTTTGTGTTTGAACAAAAATTTTGAAAGTTTTGAAAAAATTTGTTTTTGAATGTTTTGAAAAATTTTAAATTTTTGATGAAAATTGATATTTTTGTTTCAAGTCGGGTTACAATCCAAAGGTATATACCTTTGACATTTTTGTGTTTGAACAAAAATTTTGAAAGTTTTGAAAAAATTTGTTTTTGAATGTTTTGAAAAATTTTAAATTTTTCATGAAAATTGATATTTTTGTTTCAAGTCGGGTTACAATCCAAAGGTATATACCTTTGACATTTTTGTGTTTGAACAAAAATTTTGAAAGTTTTGAAAAAATTTGTTTTTGAATGTTTTGAAAAATTTTAAATTTTTGATGAAAATTGATATTTTTGTTTCAAGTCGGGTTACAATCCAAAGGTATATACCTTTGACATTTTTGTGTTTGAACAAAAATTTTGAAAGTTTTGAAAAAATTTGTTTTTGAATGTTTTGAAAAATTTTAAATTTTTGATGAAAATTGATATTTTTGTTTCAAGTCGGGTTACAATCCAAAGGTATATACCTTTGACATTTTTGTGTTTGAACAAAAATTTTGAGAAAATTTGTTTTTGAATGTTTTGAAAAATTTTAAATTTTTGATGAAAATTGATATTTTTGTTTCAAGTCGGGTTACAATCCAAAGGTATATACCTTTGACATTTTTGTGTTTGAACAAAAATTTTGAAAGTTTTGAAAAAATTTGTTTTTGAATGTTTTGAAAAATTTTAAATTTTTGATGAAAATTGATATTTTTGTTTCAAGTCGGGTTACAATCCAAAGGTATATACCTTTGACATTTTTGTGTTTGAACAAAAATTTTGAAAGTTTTGAAAAAATTTGTTTTTGAATGTTTTGAAAATTTTTAAATTTTTGATGAAAATTGATATTTTTGTTTCAAGTCGGGTTACAATCCAAAGGTATATACCTTTGACATTTTTGTGTTTGAACAAAAATTTTGAGAAAATTTGTTTTTGAATGTTTTGAAAAATTTTAAATTTTTGATGAAAATTGATATTTTTGTTTCAAGTCGGGTTACAATCCAAAGGTATATACCTTTGACATTTTTGTGTTTGAACAAAAATTTTGAAAGTTTTGAAAAAATTTGTTTTTGAATGTTTTGAAAAATTTTAAATTTTTGATGAAAATTGATATTTTTGTTTCAAGTCGGGTTACAATCCAAAGGTACCTTTGACATTTTTGTGTTTGAACAAAAATTTTGAAAGTTTTGAAAAAATTTGTTTTTGAATGTTTTGAAAAATTTTAAATTTTTGATGAAAATTGATATTTTTGTTTCAAGTCGGGTTACAATCCAAAGGTATAACCTTTGACATTTTTGTGTTTGAACAAAAATTTTGAAAGTTTTGAAAAAATTTGTTTTTGAATGTTTTGAAAAATTTTAAATTTTTGATGAAAATTGATATTTTTGTTTCAAGTCGGGTTACAATCCAAAGGTATATACCTTTGACATTTTTGTGTTTGAACAAAAATTTTGAGAAAATTTGTTTTTGAATGTTTTGAAAAATTTTAAATTTTTGATGAAAATTGATATTTTTGTTTCAAGTCGGGTTACAATCCAAAGGTATACCTTTGACATTTTTGTGTTTGAACAAAAATTTTGAGAAAATTTGTTTTTGAATGTTTTGAAAAATTTTAAATTTTTGATGAAAATTGATATTTTTGTTTCAAGTCGGGTTACAATCCAAAGGTATATACCTTTGACATTTTTGTGTTTGAACAAAAATTTTGAGAAAATTTGTTTTTGAATGTTTTGAAAAATTTTAAATTTTTGATGAAAATTGATATTTTTGTTTCAAGTCGGGTTACAATCCAAAGGTATATACCTTTGACATTTTTGTGTTTGAACAAAAATTTTGAAAGTTTTGAAAAAAATTGTTTTTGAATGTTTTGAAAAATTTTAAATTTTTGATGAAAATAGATATTTTTGTTTCAAGTCGGGTTACAATCCAAAGGTATATACCTTTGACATTTTTGTGTTTGAACAAAAATTTTGAAAGTTTTGAAAAAATTTGTTTTTGAATGTTTTGAAAAATTTTAAATTTTTGATGAAAATTGATATTTTTGTTTCAAGTCGGGTTACAATCCAAAGGTATATACCTTTGACATTTTTGTGTTTGAACAAAAATTTTGAGAAAATTTGTTTTTGAATGTTTTGAAAAATTTTAAATTTTTGATGAAAATTGATATTTTTGTTTCAAGTCGGGTTACAATCCAAAGGTATATACCTTTGACATTTTTGTGTTTGAACAAACATTTTGAGAAAATTTGTTTTTGAATGTTTTGAAAAATTTTAAATTTTTGATGAAAATTGATATTTTTGTTTCAAGTCGGGTTACAATCCAAAGGTATATACCTTTGACATTTTTGTGTTTGAACAAAAATTTTGAGAAAATTTGTTTTTGAATGTTTTGAAAAATTTTAAATTTTTGATGAAAATTGATATTTTTGTTTCAAGTCGGGTTACAATCCAAAGGTATATACCTTTGACATTTTTGTGTTTGAACAAAAATTTTGAGAAAATTTGTTTTTGAATGTTTTGAAAAATTTTAAATTTTTGATGAAAATTGATATTTTTGTTTCAAGTCGGGTTACAATCCAAAGGTATATACCTTTGACATTTTTGTGTTTGAACAAAAATTTTGAAAGTATTGAAAAAATTTGTTTTTGAATGTTTTGAAAAATTTTAAATTTTTGATGAAAATTGATATTTTTGTTTCAAGTCGGGTTACAATCCAAAGGTATATATATATACCTTTGACATTTTTGTGTTTGAACAAAAATTTTGAAAGTTTTGAAAAAATTTGTTTTTGAATGTTTTGAAAAATTTTAAATTTTTGATGAAAATTGATATTTTTGTTTCAAGTCGGGTTACAATCCAAAGGTATATACCTTTGACATTTTTGTGTTTGAACAAAAATTTTGAGAAAATTTGTTTTTGAATGTTTTGAAAAATTTTAAATTTTTGATGAAAATTGATATTTTTGTTTCAAGTCGGGTTACAATCCAAAGGTATATACCTTTGACATTTTTGTGTTTGAACAAAAATTTTGAAAGTTTTGAAAAAATTTGTTTTTGAATGTTTTGAAAATTTTTAAATTTTTGATGAAAATTGATATTTTTGTTTCAAGTCGGGTTACAATCCAAAGGTATATACCTTTGACATTTTTGTGTTTGAACAAAAATTTTGAAAGTTTTGAAAAAATTTGTTTTTGAATGTTTTGAAAAATTTTAAATTTTTGATGAAAATTGATATTTTTGTTTCAAGTCGGGTTACAATCCAAAGGTATATACCTTTGACATTTTTGTGTTTGAACAAAAATTTTGAAAGTTTTGAAAAAATTTGTTTTTGAATGTTTTGAAAAATTTTAAATTTTTGATGAAAATTGATATTTTTGTTTCAAGTCGGGTTACAATCCAAAGGTATATACCTTTGACATTTTTGTGTTTGAACAAAAATTTTGAAAGTTTTGAAAAAATTTGTTTTTGAATGTTTTGAAAAATTTTAAATTTTTCATGAAAATTGATATTTTTGTTTCAAGTCGGGTTACAATCCAAAGGTATATACCTTTGACATTTTTGTGTTTGAACAAAAATTTTGAGAAAATTTGTTTTTGAATGTTTTGAAAAATTTTAAATTTTTGATGAAAATTGATATTTTTGTTTCAAGTCGGGTTACAATCCAAAGGTATATACCTTTGACATTTTTGTGTTTGAACAAAAATTTTGAAAGTTTTGAAAAAATTTGTTTTTGAATGTTTTGAAAAATTTTAAATTTTTGATGAAAATTGATATTTTTGTTTCAAGTCGGGTTACAATCCAAAGGTATATACCTTTGACATTTTTGTGTTTGAACAAAAATTTTGAAAGTTTTGAAAAAATTTGTTTTTGAATGTTTTGAAAAATTTTAAATTTTTGATGAAAATTGATATTTTTGTTTCAAGTCGGGTTACAATCCAAAGGTATATACCTTTGACATTTTTTGTGTTTGAACAAAAATTTTGAAAGTTTTGAAAAAATTTGTTTTTGAATGTTTTGAAAAATTTTAAATTTTTGATGAAAATTGATATTTTTGTTTCAAGTCGGGTTACAATCCAAAGGTATATACCTTTGACATTTTTGTGTTTGAACAAAAATTTTGAGAAAATTTGTTTTTGAATGTTTTGAAAAATTTTAAATTTTTGATGAAAATTGATATTTTTGTTTCAAGTCGGGTTACAATCCAAAGGTATATACCTTTGACATTTTTGTGTTTGAACAAAAATTTTGAAAGTTTTGAAAAAATTTGTTTTTGAATGTTTTGAAAAATTTTAAATTTTTGATGAAAATTGATATTTTTGTTTCAAGTCGGGTTACAATCCAAAGGTATATACCTTTGACATTTTTGTGTTTGAACAAAAATTTTGAGAAAATTTGTTTTTGAATGTTTTGAAAAATTTTAAATTTTTGATGAAAATTGATATTTTTGTTTCAAGTCGGGTTACAATCCAAAGGTATATATATACCTTTGACATTTTTGTGTTTGAACAAAAATTTTGAAAGTTTTGAAAAAATTTGTTTTTGAATGTTTTGAAAAATTTTAAATTTTTGATGAAAATTGATATTTTTGTTTTAAGTCGGGTTACAATCCAAAGGTATATACCTTTGACATTTTTGTGTTTGAACAAAAATTTTGAGAAAATTTGTTTTTGAATGTTTTAAAAAATTTTAAATTTTTGATGAAAATTGATATTTTTGTTTCAAGTCGGGTTACAATCCAAAGGTATATACCTTTGACATTTTTGTGTTTGAACAAAAATTTTGAAAGTTTTGAAAAAATTTGTTTTTGAATGTTTTGAAAAATTTTAAATTTTTGATGAAAATTGATATTTTTGTTTCAAGTCGGGTTACAATCCAAAGGTATATACCTTTGACATTTTTGTGTTTGAACAAAAATTTTGAGAAAATTTGTTTTTGAATGTTTTGAAAAATTTTAAATTTTTGATGAAAATTGATATTTTTGTTTCAAGTCGGGTTACAATCCAAAGGTATATACCTTTGACATTTTTGTGTTTGAACAAAAATTTTGAAAGTTTTGAAAAAATTTGTTTTTGAATGTTTTGAAAAATTTTAAATTTTTGATGAAAATTGATATTTTTGTTTCAAGTCGGGTTACAATCCAAAGGTATATACCTTTGACATTTTTGTGTTTGAACAAAAATTTTGAAAGTTTTGAAAAAATTTGTTTTTGAATGTTTTGAAAAATTTTAAATTTTTGATGAAAATTGATATTTTTGTTTCAAGTCGGGTTACAATCCAAAGGTATATATATACCTTTGACATTTTTATGTTTGAACAAAAATTTTGAAAGTTTTGAAAAAATTTGTTTTTGAATGTTTTGAAAAATTTTAAATTTTTGATGAAAATTGATATTTTTGTTTCAAGTCGGGTTACAATCCAAAGGTATATACCTTTGACATTTTTGTGTTTGAATCCAAAGGTATATACCTTTGACATTTTTGTGTTTGAACAAAAATTTTGAGAAAATTTGTTTTTGAATGTTTTGAAAAATTTTAAATTTTTGATGAAAATTGATATTTTTGTTTCAAGTCGGGTTACAATCCAAAGGTATATACCTTTGACATTTTTGTGTTTGAACAAAAATTTTGAAAGTTTTGAAAAAATTTGTTTTTGAATGTTTTGAAAAATTTTAAATTTTTGATGAAAATTGATATTTTTGTTTCAAGTCGGGTTACAATCCAAAGGTATATACCTTTGACATTTTTGTGTTTGAACAAAAATTTTGAAAGTTTTGAAAAAATTTGTTTTTGAATGTTTTGAAAAATTTTAAATTTTTGATGAAAATTGATATTTTTGTTTCAAGTCGGGTTACAATCCAAAGGTATATATATACCTTTGACATTTTTATGTTTGAACAAAAATTTTGAAAGTTTTGAAAAAATTTGTTTTTGAATGTTTTGAAAAATTTTAAATTTTTGATGAAAATTGATATTTTTGTTTCAAGTCGGGTTACAATCCAAAGGTATATACCTTTGACATTTTTGTGTTTGAACAAAAATTTTGAAAGTTTTGAAAAAATTTGTTTTTGAATGTTTTGAAAAATTTTAAATTTTTGATGAAAATTGATATTTTTGTTTCAAGTCGGGTTACAATCCAAAGGTATATACCTTTGACATTTTTGTGTTTGAACAAAAATTTTGAAAGTTTTGAAAAAATTTGTTTTTGAATGTTTTGAAAAATTTTAAATTTTTGATGAAAATTGATATTTTTGTTTCAAGTCGGGTTACAATCCAAAGGTATATACCTTTGACATTTTTGTGTTTGAACAAAAATTTTGAAAGTTTTGAAAAAATTTGTTTTTGAATGTTTTGAAAAATTTTAAATTTTTGATGAAAATTGATATTTTTGTTTCAAGTCGGGTTACAATCCAAAGGTATATACCTTTGACATTTTTGTGTTTGAACAAAAATTTTGAAAGTTTTGAAAAAATTTGTTTTTGAATGTTTTGAAAAATTTTAAATTTTTGATGAAAATTGATTATTTTGTTTCAAGTCGGGTTACAATCCAAAGGTATATACCTTTGACATTTTTGTGTTTGAACAAAAATTTTGAGAAAATTTGTTTTTGAATGTTTTGAAAAATTTTAAATTTTTGATGAAAATTGATATTTTTGTTTCAAGTCGGGTTACAATCCAAAGGTATATACCTTTGACATTTTTGTGTTTGAATCCAAAGGTATATACCTTTGACATTTTTGTGTTTGAACAAAAATTTTGAGAAAATTTGTTTTTGAATGTTTTGAAAAATTTTAAATTTTTGATGAAAATTGATATTTTTGTTTTAAGTCGGGTTACAATCCAAAGGTATATACCTTTGACATTTTTGTGTTTGAACAAAAATTTTGAAAGTTTTGAAAAAATTTGTTTTTGAATGTTTTGAAAAATTTTAAATTTTTGATGAAAATTGATATTTTTTTTCAAGTCGGGTTACAATCCAAAGGTATATACCTTTGACATTTTTGTGTTTGAACAAAAATTTTGAGAAAATTTGTTTTTGAATGTTTTGAAAAATTTTAAATTTTTGATGAAAATTGATATTTTTGTTTCAAGTCGGGTTACAATCCAAAGGTATACCTTTGACATTTTTGTGTTTGAACAAAAATTTTGAAAGTTTTGAAAAAATTTGTTTTTGAATGTTTTGAAAAATTTTAAATTTTTGATGAAAATTGATATTTTTGTTTCAAGTCGGGTTACAATCCAAAGGTATATACCTTTGACATTTTTGTGTTTGAACAAAAATTTTGAAAGTTTTGAAAAAATTTGTTTTTGAATGTTTTGAAAAATTTTAAATTTTTGATGAAAATTGATATTTTTGTTTCAAGTCGGGTTACAATCCAAAGGTATATACCTTTGACATTTTTGTGTTTGAACAAAAATTTTGAAAGTTTTGAAAAAATTTGTTTTTGAATGTTTTGAAAAATTTTAAATTTTTGATGAAAATTGATATTTTTGTTTCAAGTCGGGTTACAATCCAAAGGTATATACCTTTGACATTTTTATGTTTGAACAAAAATTTTGAAAGTTTTGAAAAAATTTGTTTTTGAATGTTTTGAAAAATTTTAAATTTTTGATGAAAATTGATATTTTTGTTTCAAGTCGGGTTACAATCCAAAGGTATATACCTTTGACATTTTTGTGTTTGAATCCAAAGGTATATACCTTTGACATTTTTGTGTTTGAACAAAAATTTTGAGAAAATTTGTTTTTGAATGTTTTGAAAAATTTTAAATTTTCGATGAAAATTGATATTTTTGTTTCAAGTCGGGTTACAATCCAAAGGTATATACCTTTGACATTTTTGTGTTTGAACAAAAATTTTGAAAGTTTTGAAAAAAATTGTTTTTGAATGTTTTGAAAAATTTTAAATTTAAATTTTTGATGAAAATTGATATTTTTGTTTCAAGTCGGGTTACAATCCAAAGGTATATATATACCTTTGACATTTTTGTGTTTGAACAAAAATTTTGAGAAAATTTGTTTTTGAATGTTTTGAAAAATTTTAAATTTTTGATGAAAATTGATATTTTTGTTTCAAGTCGGGTTACAATCCAAAGGTATATATATACCTTTGACATTTTTGTGTTTGAACAAAAATTTTGAAAGTTTTGAAAAAATTTGTTTTTGAATGTTTTGAAAAATTTTAAATTTTTGATGAAAATTGATATTTTTGTTTCAAGTCGGGTTACAATCCAAAGGTATATATATACCTTTGACATTTTTGTGTTTGAACAAAAATTTTGAGAAAATTTGTTTTTGAATGTTTTGAAAAATTTTAAATTTTTGATGAAAATTGATATTTTTGTTTCAAGTCGGGTTACAATCCAAAGGTATATACCTTTGACATTTTTGTGTTCGAACAAAAATTTTGAAAGTATTGAAAAAATTTGTTTTTGAATGTTTTGAAAAATTTTAAATTTTTGATGAAAATTGATATTTTTGTTTCAAGTCGGGTTACAATCCAAAGGTATATACCTTTGACATTTTTGTGTTTGAACAAAAATTTTGAGAAAATTTGTTTTTGAATGTTTTGAAAAATTTTAAATTTTTGATGAAAATTGATATTTTTGTTTCAAGTCGGGTTACAATCCAAAGGTATATACCTTTGACATTTTTGTGTTTGAACAAAAATTTTGAGAAAATTTGTTTTTGAATGTTTTGAAAAATTTTAAATTTTTGATGAAAATTGATATTTTTGTTTCAAGTCGGGTTACAATCCAAAGGTATATACCTTTGACATTTTTGTGTTTGAACAAAAATTTTGAGAAAATTTGTTTTTGAATGTTTTGAAAAATTTTAAATTTTTGATGAAAATTGATATTTTTGTTTCAAGTCGGGTTACAATCCAAAGGTATATACCTTTGACATTTTTGTGTTTGAACAAAAATTTTGAGAAAATTTGTTTTTGAATGTTTTGAAAATTTTTAAATTTTTGATGAAAATTGATATTTTTGTTTCAAGTCGGGTTACAATCCAAAGGTATATACCTTTGACATTTTTGTGTTTGAACAAAAATTTTGAGAAAATTTGTTTTTGAATGTTTTGAAAAATTTTAAATTTTTGATGAAAATTGATATTTTTGTTTCAAGTCGGGTTACAATCCAAAGGTATATACCTTTGACATTTTTGTGTTTGAACAAAAATTTTGAAAGTTTTGAAAAAATTTGTTTTTGAATGTTTTGAAAAATTTTAAATTTTTGATGAAAATTGATATTTTTGTTTCAAGTCGGGTTACAATCCAAAGGTATATACCTTTGACATTTTTGTGTTTGAACAAAAATTTTGAGAAAATTTGTTTTTGAATGTTTTGAAATTTTTTAAATTTTTGATGAAAATTGATATTTTTGTTTCAAGTCGGGTTACAATCCAAAGGTATATGTATACCTTTGACATTTTTGTGTTTGAACAAAAATTTTGAAAGTTTTGAAAAAATTTGTTTTTGAATGTTTTGAAAAATTTTAAATTTTTGATGAAAATTGATATTTTTGTTTCAAGTCGGGTTACAATCCAAAGGTATATACCTTTGACATTTTTGTGTTTGAACAAAAATTTTGAGAAAATTTGTTTTTGAATGTTTTGAAAAATTTTAAATTTTTGATGAAAATTGATATTTTTGTTTCAAGTCGGGTTACAATCCAAAGGTATATACCTTTGACATTTTTGTGTTTGAACAAAAATTTTGAGAAAATTTGTTTTTGAATGTTTTGAAAAATTTTAAATTTTTGATGAAAATTGATATTTTTGTTTCAAGTCGGGTTACAATCCAAAGGTATATACCTTTGACATTTTTGTGTTTGAACAAAAAATTTGAAAGTTTTGAAAAAATTTGTTTTTGAATGTTTTGAAAAATTTTAAATATTTGATGAAAATTGATATTTTTGTTTCAAGTCGGGTTACAATCCAAAGGTATATATATACCTTTGACATTTTTGTGTTTGAACAAAAATTTTGAGAAAATTTGTTTTTGAATGTTTTGAAAAATTTTAAATTTTTGATGAAAATTGATATTTTTGTTTCAAGTCGGGTTACAATCCAAAGGTATATACCTTTGACATTTTTGTGTTTGAACAAAAAATTTGAAAGTTTTGAAAAAATTTGTTTTTGAATGTTTTGAAAAATTTTAAATATTTGATGAAAATTGATATTTTTGTTTCAAGTCGGGTTACAATCCAAAGGTATATATATACCTTTGACATTTTTGTGTTTGAACAAAAATTTTGAAAGTTTTGAAAAAAATTGTTTTTGAATGTTTTGAAAAATTTTAAATTTAAATTTTTGATGAAAATTGATATTTTTGTTTCAAGTCGGGTTACAATCCAAAGGTATATATATACCTTTGACATTTTTGTGTTTGAACAAAAATTTTGAGAAAATTTGTTTTTGAATGTTTTGAAAAATTTTAAATTTTTGATGAAAATTGATATTTTTGTTTCAAGTCGGGTTACAATCCAAAGGTATATACCTTTGACATTTTTGTGTTTGAACAAAAATTTTGAAAGTTTTGAAAAAATTTGTTTTTGAATGTTTTGAAAAATTTTAAATTTTTGATGAAAATTGATATTTTTGTTTCAAGTCGGGTTACAATCCAAAGGTATATACCTTTGACATTTTTGTGTTTGAACAAAAATTTTGAAAGTTTTGAAAAAATTTGTTTTTGAATGTTTTGAAAAATTTTAAATTTTTGATGAAAATTGATATTTTTGTTTCAAGTCGGGTTACAATCCAAAGGTATATACCTTTGACATTTTTGTGTTTGAACAAAAATTTTGAGAAAATTTGTTTTTGAATGTTTTGAAAAATTTTAAATTTTTGATGAAAATTGATATTTTTGTTTCAAGTCGGGTTACAATCCAAAGGTTTGACATTTTTGTGTTTGAACAAAAATTTTGAGAAAATTTGTTTTTGAATGTTTTGAAAAATTTTAAATTTTTGATGAAAATTGATATTTTTGTTTCAAGTCGGGTTACAATCCAAAGGTATATATATACCTTTGACATTTTTGTGTTTGAACAAAAATTTTGAAAGTTTTGAAAAAAATTGTTTTTGAATGTTTTGAAAAATTTTAAATTTTTGATGAAAATTGATATTTTTGTTTTAAGTCGGGTTACAATCCAAAGGTATATACCTTTGACATTTTTGTGTTTGAACAAAAATTTTGAGAAAATTTGTTTTTGAATGTTTTAAAAAATTTTAAATTTTTGATGAAAATTGATATTTTTGTTTCAAGTCGGGTTACAATCCAAAGGTATATATATATACCTTTGACATTTTTGTGTTTGAACAAAAATTTTGAAAGTTTTGAAAAAATTTGTTTTTGAATGTTTTGAAAAATTTTAAATTTTTGATGAAAATTGATATTTTTGTTTCAAGTCGGGTTACAATCCAAAGGTATATACCTTTGACATTTTTGTGTTTGAACAAAAATTTTGAGAAAATTTGTTTTTGAATGTTTTGAAAAATTTTAAATTTTTGATGAAAATTGATATTTTTGTTTCAAGTCGGGTTACAATCCAAAGGTATATACCTTTGACATTTTTGTGTTTGAACAAAAATTTTGAAAGTTTTGAAAAAATTTGTTTTTGAATGTTTTGAAAAATTTTAAATTTTTGATGAAAATTGATATTTTTGTTTCAAGTCGGGTTACAATCCAAAGGTATATACCTTTGACATTTTTGTGTTTGAACAAAAATTTTGAAAGTTTTGAAAAAATTTGTTTTTGAATGTTTTGAAAAATTTTAAATTTTTGATGAAAATTGATATTTTTGTTTCAAGTCGGGTTACAATCCAAAGGTATATACCTTTGACATTTTTGTGTTTGAACAAAAATTTTGAAAGTTTTGAAAAAATTTGTTTTTGAATGTTTTGAAAAATTTTAAATTTTTGATGAAAATTGATATTTTTGTTTCAAGTCGGGTTACAATCCAAAGGTATATACCTTTGACATTTTTGTGTTTGAACAAAAATTTTGAAAGTTTTGAAAAAATTTGTTTTTGAATGTTTTGAAAATTTTTAAATTTTTGATGAAAATTGATATTTTTGTTTCAAGTCGGGTTACAATCCAAAGGTATATACCTTTGACATTTTTGTGTTTGAATCCAAAGGTATATACCTTTGACATTTTTGTGTTTGAACAAAAATTTTGAGAAAATTTGTTTTTGAATGTTTTGAAAAATTTTAAATTTTCGATGAAAATTGATATTTTTGTTTCAAGTCGGGTTACAATCCAAAGGTATATACCTTTGACATTTTTGTGTTTGAACAAAAATTTTGAAAGTTTTGAAAAAAATTGTTTTTGAATGTTTTGAAAAATTTTAAATTTAAATTTTTGATGAAAATTGATATTTTTGTTTCAAGTCGGGTTACAATCCAAAGGTATATATATACCTTTGACATTTTTGTGTTTGAACAAAAATTTTGAGAAAATTTGTTTTTGAATGTTTTGAAAAATTTTAAATTTTTGATGAAAATTGATATTTTTGTTTCAAGTCGGGTTACAATCCAAAGGTATATACCTTTGACATTTTTGTGTTTGAACAAAAATTTTGAAAGTTTTGAAAAAATTTGTTTTTGAATGTTTTGAAAAATTTTAAATTTTTGATGAAAATTGATATTTTTGTTTCAAGTCGGGTTACAATCCAAAGGTATATACCTTTGACATTTTTGTGTTTGAACAAAAATTTTGAAAGTTTTGAAAAAATTTGTTTTTGAATGTTTTGAAAAATTTTAAATTTTTGATGAAAATTGATATTTTTGTTTCAAGTCGGGTTACAATCCAAAGGTATATACCTTTGACATTTTTGTGTTTGAACAAAAATTTTGAAAGTTTTGAAAAAATTTGTTTTTGAATGTTTTGAAAAATTTTAAATTTTTGATGAAAATTGATATTTTTGTTTCAAGTCGGGTTACAATCCAAAGGTATATACCTTTGACATTTTTGTGTTTGAACAAAAATTTTGAAAGTTTTGAAAAAATTTGTTTTTGAATGTTTTGAAAAATTTTAAATTTTTGATGAAAATTGATATTTTTGTTTCAAGTCGGGTTACAATCCAAAGGTATATACCTTTGACATTTTTGTGTTTGAACAAAAATTTTGAGAAAATTTGTTTTTGAATGTTTTGAAAAATTTTAAATTTTTGATGAAAATTGATATTTTTGTTTCAAGTCGGGTTACAATCCAAAGGTATATACCTTTGACATTTTTGTGTTTGAACAAAAATTTTGAAAGTTTTGAAAAAATTTGTTTTTGAATGTTTTGAAAAATTTTAAATTTTTGATGAAAATTGATATTTTTGTTTCAAGTCGGGTTACAATCCAAAGGTATATACCTTTGACATTTTTGTGTTTGAACAAAAATTTTGAAAGTTTTGAAAAAATTTGTTTTTGAATGTTTTGAAAAATTTTAAATTTTTGATGAAAATTGATATTTTTGTTTCAAGTCGGGTTACAATCCAAAGGTATATACCTTTGACATTTTTGTGTTTGAACAAAAATTTTGAAAGTTTTGAAAAAATTTGTTTTTGAATGTTTTGAAAAATTTTAAATTTTTGATGAAAATTGATATTTTTGTTTCAAGTCGGGTTACAATCCAAAGGTATATACCTTTGACATTTTTGTGTTTGAACAAAAATTTTGAAAGTTTTGAAAAAATTTGTTTTTGAATGTTTTGAAAAATTTTAAATTTTTGATGAAAATTGATATTTTTGTTTCAAGTCGGGTTACAATCCAAAGGTATTTTGACATTTTTGTGTTTGAACAAAAATTTTGAGAAAATTTGTTTTTGAATGTTTTGAAAAATTTTAAATTTTTGATGAAAATTGATATTTTTGTTTCAAGTCGGGTTACAATCCAAAGGTATATATATACCTTTGACATTTTTGTGTTTGAACAAAAATTTTGAAAGTTTTGAAAAAATTTGTTTTTGAATGTTTTGAAAAATTTTAAATTTTTGATGAAAATTGATATTTTTGTTTCAAGTCGGGTTACAATCCAAAGGTATATACCTTTGACATTTTTGTGTTTGAACAAAAATTTTGAAAGTTTTGAAAAAATTTGTTTTTGAATGTTTTGAAAAATTTTAAATTTTTGATGAAAATTGATATTTTTGTTTCAAGTCGGGTTACAATCCAAAGGTATATACCTTTGACATTTTTGTGTTTGAACAAAAATTTTGAAAGTTTTGAAAAAATTTGTTTTTGAATGTTTTGAAAAATTTTAAATTTTTGATGAAAATTGATATTTTTGTTTCAAGTCGGGTTACAATCCAAAGGTATATACCTTTGACATTTTTGTGTTTGAACAAAAATTTTGAAAGTTTTGAAAAAATTTGTTTTTGAATGTTTTGAAAAATTTTAAATTTTTGATGAAAATTGATATTTTTGTTTCAAGTCGGGTTACAATCCAAAGGTATATACCTTTGACATTTTTGTGTTTGAACAAAAATTTTGAAAGTTTTGAAAAAATTTGTTTTTGAATGTTTTGAAAAATTTTAAATTTTTGATGAAAATTGATATTTTTGTTTCAAGTCGGGTTACAATCCAAAGGTATATACCTTTGACATTTTTGTGTTTGAACAAAAATTTTGAAAGTTTTGAAAAAATTTGTTTTTGAATGTTTTGAAAAATTTTAAATTTTTGATGAAAATTGATATTTTTGTTTCAAGTCGGGTTACAATCCAAAGGTATATACCTTTGACATTTTTGTGTTTGAACAAAAATTTTGAAAGTTTTGAAAAAATTTGTTTTTGAATGTTTTGAAAAATTTTAAATTTTTGATGAAAATTGATATTTTTGTTTCAAGTCGGGTTACAATCCAAAGGTATATACCTTTGACATTTTTGTGTTTGAACAAAAATTTTGAAAGTTTTGAAAAAATTTGTTTTTGAATGTTTTGAAAAATTTTAAATTTTTGATGAAAATTGATATTTTTGTTTCAAGTCGGGTTACAATCCAAAGGTATATACCTTTGACATTTTTATGTTTGAACAAAAATTTTGAAAGTTTTGAAAAAATTTGTTTTTGAATGTTTTGAAAAATTTTAAATTTTTGATGAAAATTGATATTTTTGTTTCAAGTCGGGTTACAATCCAAAGGTATATACCTTTGACATTTTTGTGTTTGAATCCAAAGGTATATACCTTTGACATTTTTGTGTTTGAACAAAAATTTTGAGAAAATTTGTTTTTGAATGTTTTGAAAAATTTTAAATTTTCGATGAAAATTGATATTTTTGTTTCAAGTCGGGTTACAATCCAAAGGTATATACCTTTGACATTTTTGTGTTTGAACAAAAATTTTGAAAGTTTTGAAAAAAATTGTTTTTGAATGTTTTGAAAAATTTTAAATTTAAATTTTTGATGAAAATTGATATTTTTGTTTCAAGTCGGGTTACAATCCAAAGGTATATATATACCTTTGACATTTTTGTGTTTGAACAAAAATTTTGAGAAAATTTGTTTTTGAATGTTTTGAAAAATTTTAAATTTTTGATGAAAATTGATATTTTTGTTTCAAGTCGGGTTACAATCCAAAGGTATATACCTTTGACATTTTTGTGTTTGAACAAAAATTTTGAAAGTTTTGAAAAAATTTGTTTTTGAATGTTTTGAAAAATTTTAAATTTTTGATGAAAATTGATATTTTTGTTTCAAGTCGGGTTACAATCCAAAGGTATATACCTTTGACATTTTTGTGTTTGAACAAAAATTTTGAAAGTTTTGAAAAAATTTGTTTTTGAATGTTTTGAAAAATTTTAAATTTTTGATGAAAATTGATATTTTTGTTTCAAGTCGGGTTACAATCCAAAGGTATATACCTTTGACATTTTTGTGTTTGAACAAAAATTTTGAGAAAATTTGTTTTTGAATGTTTTGAAAAATTTTAAATTTTTGATGAAAATTGATATTTTTGTTTCAAGTCGGGTTACAATCCAAAGGTTTGACATTTTTGTGTTTGAACAAAAATTTTGAGAAAATTTGTTTTTGAATGTTTTGAAAAATTTTAAATTTTTGATGAAAATTGATATTTTTGTTTCAAGTCGGGTTACAATCCAAAGGTATATATATACCTTTGACATTTTTGTGTTTGAACAAAAATTTTGAAAGTTTTGAAAAAAATTGTTTTTGAATGTTTTGAAAAATTTTAAATTTTTGATGAAAATTGATATTTTTGTTTTAAGTCGGGTTACAATCCAAAGGTATATACCTTTGACATTTTTGTGTTTGAACAAAAATTTTGAGAAAATTTGTTTTTGAATGTTTTAAAAAATTTTAAATTTTTGATGAAAATTGATATTTTTGTTTCAAGTCGGGTTACAATCCAAAGGTATATATATACCTTTGACATTTTTGTGTTTGAACAAAAATTTTGAAAGTTTTGAAAAAATTTGTTTTTGAATGTTTTGAAAAATTTTAAATTTTTGATGAAAATTGATATTTTTGTTTCAAGTCGGGTTACAATCCAAAGGTATATACCTTTGACATTTTTGTGTTTGAACAAAAATTTTGAGAAAATTTGTTTTTGAATGTTTTGAAAAATTTTAAATTTTTGATGAAAATTGATATTTTTGTTTCAAGTCGGGTTACAATCCAAAGGTATATACCTTTGACATTTTTGTGTTTGAACAAAAATTTTGAAAGTTTTGAAAAAATTTGTTTTTGAATGTTTTGAAAAATTTTAAATTTTTGATGAAAATTGATATTTTTGTTTCAAGTCGGGTTACAATCCAAAGGTATATACCTTTGACATTTTTGTGTTTGAACAAAAATTTTGAAAGTTTTGAAAAAATTTGTTTTTGAATGTTTTGAAAAATTTTAAATTTTTGATGAAAATTGATATTTTTGTTTCAAGTCGGGTTACAATCCAAAGGTATATACCTTTGACATTTTTGTGTTTGAACAAAAATTTTGAAAGTTTTGAAAAAATTTGTTTTTGAATGTTTTGAAAAATTTTAAATTTTTGATGAAAATTGATATTTTTGTTTCAAGTCGGGTTACAATCCAAAGGTATATACCTTTGACATTTTTGTGTTTGAACAAAAATTTTGAAAGTTTTGAAAAAATTTGTTTTTGAATGTTTTGAAAATTTTTAAATTTTTGATGAAAATTGATATTTTTGTTTCAAGTCGGGTTACAATCCAAAGGTATATACCTTTGACATTTTTGTGTTTGAATCCAAAGGTATATACCTTTGACATTTTTGTGTTTGAACAAAAATTTTGAGAAAATTTGTTTTTGAATGTTTTGAAAAATTTTAAATTTTCGATGAAAATTGATATTTTTGTTTCAAGTCGGGTTACAATCCAAAGGTATATACCTTTGACATTTTTGTGTTTGAACAAAAATTTTGAAAGTTTTGAAAAAAATTGTTTTTGAATGTTTTGAAAAATTTTAAATTTAAATTTTTGATGAAAATTGATATTTTTGTTTCAAGTCGGGTTACAATCCAAAGGTATATATATACCTTTGACATTTTTGTGTTTGAACAAAAATTTTGAGAAAATTTGTTTTTGAATGTTTTGAAAAATTTTAAATTTTTGATGAAAATTGATATTTTTGTTTCAAGTCGGGTTACAATCCAAAGGTATATACCTTTGACATTTTTGTGTTTGAACAAAAATTTTGAAAGTTTTGAAAAAATTTGTTTTTGAATGTTTTGAAAAATTTTAAATTTTTGATGAAAATTGATATTTTTGTTTCAAGTCGGGTTACAATCCAAAGGTATATACCTTTGACATTTTTGTGTTTGAACAAAAATTTTGAAAGTTTTGAAAAAATTTGTTTTTGAATGTTTTGAAAAATTTTAAATTTTTGATGAAAATTGATATTTTTGTTTCAAGTCGGGTTACAATCCAAAGGTATACCTTTGACATTTTTGTGTTTGAACAAAAATTTTGAAAGTTTTGAAAAAATTTGTTTTTGAATGTTTTGAAAAATTTTAAATTTTTGATGAAAATTGATATTTTTGTTTCAAGTCGGGTTACAATCCAAAGGTATATACCTTTGACATTTTTGTGTTTGAACAAAAATTTTGAAAGTTTTGAAAAAATTTGTTTTTGAATGTTTTGAAAAATTTTAAATTTTTGATGAAAATTGATATTTTTGTTTCAAGTCGGGTTACAATCCAAAGGTATATACCTTTGACATTTTTGTGTTTGAACAAAAATTTTGAGAAAATTTGTTTTTGAATGTTTTGAAAAATTTTAAATTTTTGATGAAAATTGATATTTTTGTTTCAAGTCGGGTTACAATCCAAAGGTATATACCTTTGACATTTTTGTGTTTGAACAAAAATTTTGAAAGTTTTGAAAAAATTTGTTTTTGAATGTTTTGAAAAATTTTAAATTTTTGATGAAAATTGATATTTTTGTTTCAAGTCGGGTTACAATCCAAAGGTATATACCTTTGACATTTTTGTGTTTGAACAAAAATTTTGAAAGTTTTGAAAAAATTTGTTTTTGAATGTTTTGAAAAATTTTAAATTTTTGATGAAAATTGATATTTTTGTTTCAAGTCGGGTTACAATCCAAAGGTATATACCTTTGACATTTTTGTGTTTGAACAAAAATTTTGAAAGTTTTGAAAAAATTTGTTTTTGAATGTTTTGAAAAATTTTAAATTTTTGATGAAAATTGATATTTTTGTTTCAAGTCGGGTTACAATCCAAAGGTATATACCTTTGACATTTTTGTGTTTGAACAAAAATTTTGAAAGTTTTGAAAAAATTTGTTTTTGAATGTTTTGAAAAATTTTAAATTTTTGATGAAAATTGATATTTTTGTTTCAAGTCGGGTTACAATCCAAAGGTATTTTGACATTTTTGTGTTTGAACAAAAATTTTGAGAAAATTTGTTTTTGAATGTTTTGAAAAATTTTAAATTTTTGATGAAAATTGATATTTTTGTTTCAAGTCGGGTTACAATCCAAAGGTATATATATACCTTTGACATTTTTGTGTTTGAACAAAAATTTTGAAAGTTTTGAAAAAATTTGTTTTTGAATGTTTTGAAAAATTTTAAATTTTTGATGAAAATTGATATTTTTGTTTCAAGTCGGGTTACAATCCAAAGGTATATACCTTTGACATTTTTGTGTTTGAACAAAAATTTTGAAAGTTTTGAAAAAATTTGTTTTTGAATGTTTTGAAAAATTTTAAATTTTTGATGAAAATTGATATTTTTGTTTCAAGTCGGGTTACAATCCAAAGGTATATACCTTTGACATTTTTGTGTTTGAACAAAAATTTTGAAAGTTTTGAAAAAATTTGTTTTTGAATGTTTTGAAAAATTTTAAATTTTTGATGAAAATTGATATTTTTGTTTCAAGTCGGGTTACAATCCAAAGGTATATACCTTTGACATTTTTGTGTTTGAACAAAAATTTTGAAAGTTTTGAAAAAATTTGTTTTTGAATGTTTTGAAAAATTTTAAATTTTTGATGAAAATTGATATTTTTGTTTCAAGTCGGGTTACAATCCAAAGGTATATACCTTTGACATTTTTGTGTTTGAACAAAAATTTTGAAAGTTTTGAAAAAATTTGTTTTTGAATGTTTTGAAAAATTTTAAATTTTTGATGAAAATTGATATTTTTGTTTCAAGTCGGGTTACAATCCAAAGGTATATACCTTTGACATTTTTGTGTTTGAACAAAAATTTTGAGAAAATTTGTTTTTGAATGTTTTGAAAAATTTTAAATTTTTGATGAAAATTGATATTTTTGTTTCAAGTCGGGTTACAATCCAAAGGTTTGACATTTTTGTGTTTGAACAAAAATTTTGAGAAAATTTGTTTTTGAATGTTTTGAAAAATTTTAAATTTTTGATGAAAATTGATATTTTTGTTTCAAGTCGGGTTACAATCCAAAGGTATATATATACCTTTGACATTTTTGTGTTTGAACAAAAATTTTGAAAGTTTTGAAAAAAATTGTTTTTGAATGTTTTGAAAAATTTTAAATTTTTGATGAAAATTGATATTTTTGTTTTAAGTCGGGTTACAATCCAAAGGTATATACCTTTGACATTTTTGTGTTTGAACAAAAATTTTGAGAAAATTTGTTTTTGAATGTTTTAAAAAATTTTAAATTTTTGATGAAAATTGATATTTTTGTTTCAAGTCGGGTTACAATCCAAAGGTATATATATACCTTTGACATTTTTGTGTTTGAACAAAAATTTTGAAAGTTTTGAAAAAATTTGTTTTTGAATGTTTTGAAAAATTTTAAATTTTTGATGAAAATTGATATTTTTGTTTCAAGTCGGGTTACAATCCAAAGGTATATACCTTTGACATTTTTGTGTTTGAACAAAAATTTTGAGAAAATTTGTTTTTGAATGTTTTGAAAAATTTTAAATTTTTGATGAAAATTGATATTTTTGTTTCAAGTCGGGTTACAATCCAAAGGTATATACCTTTGACATTTTTGTGTTTGAACAAAAATTTTGAAAGTTTTGAAAAAATTTGTTTTTGAATGTTTTGAAAAATTTTAAATTTTTGATGAAAATTGATATTTTTGTTTCAAGTCGGGTTACAATCCAAAGGTATATACCTTTGACATTTTTGTGTTTGAACAAAAATTTTGAAAGTTTTGAAAAAATTTGTTTTTGAATGTTTTGAAAAATTTTAAATTTTTGATGAAAATTGATATTTTTGTTTCAAGTCGGGTTACAATCCAAAGGTATATACCTTTGACATTTTTGTGTTTGAACAAAAATTTTGAAAGTTTTGAAAAAATTTGTTTTTGAATGTTTTGAAAAATTTTAAATTTTTGATGAAAATTGATATTTTTGTTTCAAGTCGGGTTACAATCCAAAGGTATATACCTTTGACATTTTTGTGTTTGAACAAAAATTTTGAAAGTTTTGAAAAAATTTGTTTTTGAATGTTTTGAAAATTTTTAAATTTTTGATGAAAATTGATATTTTTGTTTCAAGTCGGGTTACAATCCAAAGGTATATACCTTTGACATTTTTGTGTTTGAATCCAAAGGTATATACCTTTGACATTTTTGTGTTTGAACAAAAATTTTGAGAAAATTTGTTTTTGAATGTTTTGAAAAATTTTAAATTTTCGATGAAAATTGATATTTTTGTTTCAAGTCGGGTTACAATCCAAAGGTATATACCTTTGACATTTTTGTGTTTGAACAAAAATTTTGAAAGTTTTGAAAAAAATTGTTTTTGAATGTTTTGAAAAATTTTAAATTTAAATTTTTGATGAAAATTGATATTTTTGTTTCAAGTCGGGTTACAATCCAAAGGTATATATATACCTTTGACATTTTTGTGTTTGAACAAAAATTTTGAAAGTTTGAAAATTTGTTTTTGAATGTTTTGAAAAATTTTAAATTTTTGATGAAAATTGATATTTTTGTTTCAAGTCGGGTTACAATCCAAAGGTATATACCTTTGACATTTTTGTGTTTGAACAAAAATTTTGAAAGTTTTGAAAAAATTTGTTTTTGAATGTTTTGAAAAATTTTAAATTTTTGATGAAAATTGATATTTTTGTTTCAAGTCGGGTTACAATCCAAAGGTATATACCTTTGACATTTTTGTGTTTGAACAAAAATTTTGAAAGTTTTGAAAAAATTTGTTTTTGAATGTTTTGAAAAATTTTAAATTTTTGATGAAAATTGATATTTTTGTTTCAAGTCGGGTTACAATCCAAAGGTATATACCTTTGACATTTTTGTGTTTGAACAAAAATTTTGAAAGTTTTGAAAAAATTTGTTTTTGAATGTTTTGAAAAATTTTAAATTTTTGATGAAAATTGATATTTTTGTTTCAAGTCGGGTTACAATCCAAAGGTATATACCTTTGACATTTTTGTGTTTGAACAAAAATTTTGAAAGTTTTGAAAAAATTTGTTTTTGAATGTTTTGAAAAATTTTAAATTTTTGATGAAAATTGATATTTTTGTTTCAAGTCGGGTTACAATCCAAAGGTATATACCTTTGACATTTTTGTGTTTGAACAAAAATTTTGAGAAAATTTGTTTTTGAATGTTTTGAAAAATTTTAAATTTTTGATGAAAATTGATATTTTTGTTTCAAGTCGGGTTACAATCCAAAGGTATATATATACCTTTGACATTTTTGTGTTTGAACAAAAATTTTGAAAGTTTTGAAAAAATTTGTTTTTGAATGTTTTGAAAAATTTTAAATTTTTGATGAAAATTGATATTTTTGTTTCAAGTCGGGTTACAATCCAAAGGTATATACCTTTGACATTTTTGTGTTTGAACAAAAATTTTGAAAGTTTTGAAAAAATTTGTTTTTGAATGTTTTGAAAAATTTTAAATTTTTGATGAAAATTGATATTTTTGTTTCAAGTCGGGTTACAATCCAAAGGTATATACCTTTGACATTTTTGTGTTTGAATCCAAAGGTATATACCTTTGACATTTTTGTGTTTGAACAAAAATTTTGAGAAAATTTGTTTTTGAATGTTTTGAAAAATTTTAAATTTTCGATGAAAATTGATATTTTTGTTTCAAGTCGGGTTACAATCCAAAGGTATATACCTTTGACATTTTTGTGTTTGAACAAAAATTTTGAAAGTTTTGAAAAAAATTGTTTTTGAATGTTTTGAAAAATTTTAAATTTAAATTTTTGATGAAAATTGATATTTTTGTTTCAAGTCGGGTTACAATCCAAAGGTATATATATACCTTTGACATTTTTGTGTTTGAACAAAAATTTTGAGAAAATTTGTTTTTGAATGTTTTGAAAAATTTTAAATTTTTGATGAAAATTGATATTTTTGTTTCAAGTCGGGTTACAATCCAAAGGTATATACCTTTGACATTTTTGTGTTTGAACAAAAATTTTGAAAGTTTTGAAAAAATTTGTTTTTGAATGTTTTGAAAAATTTTAAATTTTTGATGAAAATTGATATTTTTGTTTCAAGTCGGGTTACAATCCAAAGGTATATACCTTTGACATTTTTGTGTTTGAACAAAAATTTTGAAAGTTTTGAAAAAATTTGTTTTTGAATGTTTTGAAAAATTTTAAATTTTTGATGAAAATTGATATTTTTGTTTCAAGTCGGGTTACAATCCAAAGGTATATACCTTTGACATTTTTGTGTTTGAACAAAAATTTTGAAAGTTTTGAAAAAATTTGTTTTTGAATGTTTTGAAAAATTTTAAATTTTTGATGAAAATTGATATTTTTGTTTCAAGTCGGGTTACAATCCAAAGGTATATACCTTTGACATTTTTGTGTTTGAACAAAAATTTTGAAAGTTTTGAAAAAATTTGTTTTTGAATGTTTTGAAAAATTTTAAATTTTTGATGAAAATTGATATTTTTGTTTCAAGTCGGGTTACAATCCAAAGGTATTTTGACATTTTTGTGTTTGAACAAAAATTTTGAGAAAATTTGTTTTTGAATGTTTTGAAAAATTTTAAATTTTTGATGAAAATTGATATTTTTGTTTCAAGTCGGGTTACAATCCAAAGGTATATATATACCTTTGACATTTTTGTGTTTGAACAAAAATTTTGAAAGTTTTGAAAAAATTTGTTTTTGAATGTTTTGAAAAATTTTAAATTTTTGATGAAAATTGATATTTTTGTTTCAAGTCGGGTTACAATCCAAAGGTATATACCTTTGACATTTTTGTGTTTGAACAAAAATTTTGAAAGTTTTGAAAAAATTTGTTTTTGAATGTTTTGAAAAATTTTAAATTTTTGATGAAAATTGATATTTTTGTTTCAAGTCGGGTTACAATCCAAAGGTATATACCTTTGACATTTTTGTGTTTGAACAAAAATTTTGAAAGTTTTGAAAAAATTTGTTTTTGAATGTTTTGAAAAATTTTAAATTTTTGATGAAAATTGATATTTTTGTTTCAAGTCGGGTTACAATCCAAAGGTATATACCTTTGACATTTTTGTGTTTGAACAAAAATTTTGAAAGTTTTGAAAAAATTTGTTTTTGAATGTTTTGAAAAATTTTAAATTTTTGATGAAAATTGATATTTTTGTTTCAAGTCGGGTTACAATCCAAAGGTATATACCTTTGACATTTTTGTGTTTGAACAAAAATTTTGAAAGTTTTGAAAAAATTTGTTTTTGAATGTTTTGAAAAATTTTAAATTTTTGATGAAAATTGATATTTTTGTTTCAAGTCGGGTTACAATCCAAAGGTATATACCTTTGACATTTTTGTGTTTGAACAAAAATTTTGAAAGTTTTGAAAAAATTTGTTTTTGAATGTTTTGAAAAATTTTAAATTTTTGATGAAAATTGATATTTTTGTTTCAAGTCGGGTTACAATCCAAAGGTATATACCTTTGACATTTTTGTGTTTGAACAAAAATTTTGAAAGTTTTGAAAAAATTTGTTTTTGAATGTTTTGAAAAATTTTAAATTTTTGATGAAAATTGATATTTTTGTTTCAAGTCGGGTTACAATCCAAAGGTATATACCTTTGACATTTTTGTGTTTGAACAAAAATTTTGAAAGTTTTGAAAAAATTTGTTTTTGAATGTTTTGAAAAATTTTAAATTTTTGATGAAAATTGATATTTTTGTTTCAAGTCGGGTTACAATCCAAAGGTATATACCTTTGACATTTTTGTGTTTGAACAAAAATTTTGAAAGTTTTGAAAAAATTTGTTTTTGAATGTTTTGAAAAATTTTAAATTTTTGATGAAAATTGATATTTTTGTTTCAAGTCGGGTTACAATCCAAAGGTATATACCTTTGACATTTTTGTGTTTGAACAAAAATTTTGAAAGTTTTGAAAAAATTTGTTTTTGAATGTTTTGAAAATTTTTAAATTTTTGATGAAAATTGATATTTTTGTTTCAAGTCGGGTTACAATCCAAAGGTATATATATACCTTTGACATTTTTGTGTTTGAACAAAAATTTTGAGAAAATTTGTTTTTGAATGTTTTGAAAAATTTTAAATTTTTGATGAAAATTGATATTTTTGTTTCAAGTCGGGTTACAATCCAAAGGTATATACCTTTGACATTTTTGTGTTTGAACAAAAATTTTGAAAGTTTTGAAAAAATTTGTTTTTGAATGTTTTGAAAAATTTTAAATTTTTGATGAAAATTGATATTTTTGTTTCAAGTCGGGTTACAATCCAAAGGTATATACCTTTGACATTTTTGTGTTTGAACAAAAATTTTGAAAGTTTTGAAAAAATTTGTTTTTGAATGTTTTGAAAAATTTTAAATTTTTGATGAAAATTGATATTTTTGTTTCAAGTCGGGTTACAATCCAAAGGTATATACCTTTGACATTTTTGTGTTTGAACAAAAATTTTGAAAGTTTTGAAAAAATTTGTTTTTGAATGTTTTGAAAAATTTTAAATTTTTGATGAAAATTGATATTTTTGTTTCAAGTCGGGTTACAATCCAAAGGTATATACCTTTGACATTTTTGTGTTTGAATCCAAAGGTATATACCTTTGACATTTTTGTGTTTGAACAAAAATTTTGAGAAAATTTGTTTTTGAATGTTTTGAAAAATTTTAAATTTTCGATGAAAATTGATATTTTTGTTTCAAGTCGGGTTACAATCCAAAGGTATATACCTTTGACATTTTTGTGTTTGAACAAAAATTTTGAAAGTTTTGAAAAAAATTGTTTTTGAATGTTTTGAAAAATTTTAAATTTTTGATGAAAATTGATATTTTTGTTTCAAGTCGGGTTACAATCCAAAGGTATATACCTTTGACATTTTTGTGTTTGAACAAAAATTTTGAAAGTTTTGAAAAAATTTGTTTTTGAATGTTTTGAAAAATTTTAAATTTTTGATGAAAATTGATATTTTTGTTTCAAGTCGGGTTACAATCCAAAGGTATATACCTTTGACATTTTTGTGTTTGAACAAAAATTTTGAGAAAATTTGTTTTTGAATGTTTTGAAAAATTTTAAATTTTTGATGAAAATTGATATTTTTGTTTCAAGTCGGGTTACAATCCAAAGGTATATACCTTTGACATTTTTGTGTTTGAACAAAAATTTTGAAAGTTTTGAAAAAATTTGTTTTTGAATGTTTTGAAAAATTTTAAATTTTTGATGAAAATTGATATTTTTGTTTCAAGTCGGGTTACAATCCAAAGGTATATACCTTTGACATTTTTGTGTTCGAACAAAAATTTTGAAAGTATTGAAAAAATTTGTTTTTGAATGTTTTGAAAAATTTTAAATTTTTGATGAAAATTGATATTTTTGTTTCAAGTCGGGTTACAATCCAAAGGTATATACCTTTGACATTTTTGTGTTTGAACAAAAATTTTGAGAAAATTTGTTTTTGAATGTTTTGAAAAATTTTAAATTTTTGATGAAAATTGATATTTTTGTTTCAAGTCGGGTTACAATCCAAAGGTATATACCTTTGACATTTTTGTGTTTGAACAAAAATTTTGAAAGTTTTGAAAAAATTTGTTTTTGAATGTTTTGAAAAATTTTAAATTTTTGATGAAAATTGATATTTTTGTTTCAAGTCGGGTTACAATCCAAAGGTATATATATACCTTTGACATTTTTGTGTTTGAACAAAAATTTTGAGAAAATTTGTTTTTGAATGTTTTGAAAAATTTTAAATTTTTGATGAAAATTGATATTTTTGTTTCAAGTCGGGTTACAATCCAAAGGTATATACCTTTGACATTTTTGTGTTTGAACAAAAATTTTGAAAGTTTTGAAAAAATTTGTTTTTGAATGTTTGGAAAAATTTTAAATTTTTGATGAAAATTGATATTTTTGTTTCAAGTCGGGTTACAATCCAAAGGTATATACCTTTGACATTTTTGTGTTTGAACAAAAATTTTGAAAGTTTTGAAAAAATTTGTTTTTGAATGTTTTGAAAAATTTTAAATTTTTGATGAAAATTGATATTTTTGTTTCAAGTCGGGTTACAATCCAAAGGTATATACCTTTGACATTTTTGTGTTTGAACAAAAATTTTGAAAGTTTTGAAAAAATTTGTTTTTGAATGTTTTGAAAAATTTTAAATTTTTGATGAAAATTGATATTTTTGTTTCAAGTCGGGTTACAATCCAAAGGTATATACCTTTGACATTTTTATGTTTGAACAAAAATTTTGAAAGTTTTGAAAAAATTTGTTTTTGAATGTTTTGAAAAATTTTAAATTTTTGATGAAAATTGATATTTTTGTTTCAAGTCGGGTTACAATCCAAAGGTATATACCTTTGACATTTTTGTGTTTGAATCCAAAGGTATATACCTTTGACATTTTTGTGTTTGAACAAAAATTTTGAGAAAATTTGTTTTTGAATGTTTTGAAAAATTTTAAATTTTCGATGAAAATTGATATTTTTGTTTCAAGTCGGGTTACAATCCAAAGGTATATACCTTTGACATTTTTGTGTTTGAACAAAAATTTTGAAAGTTTTGAAAAAAATTGTTTTTGAATGTTTTGAAAAATTTTAAATTTTTGATGAAAATTGATATTTTTGTTTCAAGTCGGGTTACAATCCAAAGGTATATACCTTTGACATTTTTGTGTTTGAACAAAAATTTTGAAAGTTTTGAAAAAATTTGTTTTTGAATGTTTTGAAAAATTTTAAATTTTTGATGAAAATTGATATTTTTGTTTCAAGTCGGGTTACAATCCAAAGGTATATACCTTTGACATTTTTGTGTTTGAACAAAAATTTTGAGAAAATTTGTTTTTGAATGTTTTGAAAAATTTTAAATTTTTGATGAAAATTGATATTTTTGTTTCAAGTCGGGTTACAATCCAAAGGTATATACCTTTGACATTTTTGTGTTTGAACAAAAATTTTGAAAGTTTTGAAAAAATTTGTTTTTGAATGTTTTGAAAAATTTTAAATTTTTGATGAAAATTGATATTTTTGTTTCAAGTCGGGTTACAATCCAAAGGTATATACCTTTGACATTTTTGTGTTCGAACAAAAATTTTGAAAGTATTGAAAAAATTTGTTTTTGAATGTTTTGAAAAATTTTAAATTTTTGATGAAAATTGATATTTTTGTTTCAAGTCGGGTTACAATCCAAAGGTATATACCTTTGACATTTTTGTGTTTGAACAAAAATTTTGAAAGTTTTGAAAAAATTTGTTTTTGAATGTTTTGAAAAATTTTAAATTTTTGATGAAAATTGATATTTTTGTTTCAAGTCGGGTTACAATCCAAAGGTATATACCTTTGACATTTTTGTGTTCGAACAAAAATTTTGAAAGTATTGAAAAAATTTGTTTTTGAATGTTTTGAAAAATTTTAAATTTTTGATGAAAATTGATATTTTTGTTTCAAGTCGGGTTACAATCCAAAGGTATATACCTTTGACATTTTTGTGTTTGAACAAAAATTTTGAAAGTTTTGAAAAAATTTGTTTTTGAATGTTTTGAAAAATTTTAAATTTTTGATGAAAATTGATATTTTTGTTTCAAGTCGGGTTACAATCCAAAGGTATATACCTCTGACATTTTTGTGTTTGAACAAAAATTTTGAGAAAATTTGTTTTTGAATGTTTTGAAAAATTTTAAATTTTTGATGAAAATTGATATTTTTGTTTCAAGTCGGGTTACAATCCAAAGGTATATACCTTTGACATTTTTGTGTTTGAACAAAAATTTTGAAAGTTTTGAAAAAATTTGTTTTTGAATGTTTTGAAAAATTTTAAATTTTTGATGAAAATTGATATTTTTGTTTCAAGTCGGGTTACAATCCAAAGGTATATACCTTTGACATTTTTATGTTTGAACAAAAATTTTGAAAGTTTTGAAAAAATTTGTTTTTGAATGTTTTGAAAAATTTTAAATTTTTGATGAAAATTGATATTTTTGTTTCAAGTCGGGTTACAATCCAAAGGTATATACCTTTGACATTTTTGTGTTTGAACAAAAATTTTGAAAGTTTTGAAAAAATTTGTTTTTGAATGTTTTGAAAAATTTTAAATTTTTGATGAAAATTGATATTTTTGTTTCAAGTCGGGTTACAATCCAAAGGTATATACCTTTGACATTTTTGTGTTTGAACAAAAATTTTGAAAGTTTTGAAAAAATTTGTTTTTGAATGTTTTGAAAAATTTTAAATTTTTGATGAAAATTGATATTTTTGTTTCAAGTCGGGTTACAATCCAAAGGTATATACCTTTGACATTTTTGTGTTTGAACAAAAATTTTGAAAGTTTTGAAAAAATTTGTTTTTGAATGTTTTGAAAAATTTTAAATTTTTGATGAAAATTGATATTTTTGTTTCAAGTCGGGTTACAATCCAAAGGTATATACCTTTGACATTTTTGTGTTTGAATCCAAAGGTATATACCTTTGACATTTTTGTGTTTGAACAAAAATTTTGAGAAAATTTGTTTTTGAATGTTTTGAAAAATTTTAAATTTTTGATGAAAATTGATATTTTTGTTTCAAGTCGGGTTACAATCCAAAGGTATATACCTTTGACATTTTTGTGTTTGAATCCAAAGGTATATACCTTTGACATTTTTGTGTTTGAACAAAAATTTTGAGAAAATTTGTTTTTGAATGTTTTGAAAAATTTTAAATTTTTGATGAAAATTGATATTTTTGTTTCAAGTCGGGTTACAATCCAAAGGTATATACCTTTGACATTTTTGTGTTTGAACAAAAATTTTGAAAGTTTTGAAAAAACTTGTTTTTGAATGTTTTGAAAAATTTTAAATTTTTGATGAAAATTGATATTTTTGTTTCAAGTCGGGTTACAATCCAAAGGTATATACCTCTGACATTTTTGTGTTTGAACAAAAATTTTGAGAAAATTTGTTTTTGAATGTTTTGAAAAATTTTAAATTTTTGATGAAAATTGATATTTTTGTTTCAAGTCGGGTTACAATCCAAAGGTATATACCTTTGACATTTTTGTGTTTGAACAAAAATTTTGAAAGTTTTGAAAAAATTTGTTTTTGAATGTTTTGAAAAATTTTAAATTTTTGATGAAAATTGATATTTTTGTTTCAAGTCGGGTTACAATCCAAAGGTATATACCTTTGACATTTTTATGTTTGAACAAAAATTTTGAAAGTTTTGAAAAAATTTGTTTTTGAATGTTTTGAAAAATTTTAAATTTTTGATGAAAATTGATATTTTTGTTTCAAGTCGGGTTACAATCCAAAGGTATATACCTTTGACATTTTTGTGTTTGAATCCAAAGGTATATACCTTTGACATTTTTGTGTTTGAACAAAAATTTTGAGAAAATTTGTTTTTGAATGTTTTGAAAAATTTTAAATTTTTGATGAAAATTGATATTTTTGTTTCAAGTCGGGTTACAATCCAAAGGTATATACCTTTGACATTTTTGTGTTTGAATCCAAAGGTATATACCTTTGACATTTTTGTGTTTGAACAAAAATTTTGAGAAAATTTGTTTTTGAATGTTTTGAAAAATTTTAAATTTTTGATGAAAATTGATATTTTTGTTTCAAGTCGGGTTACAATCCAAAGGTATATACCTTTGACATTTTTGTGTTTGAATCCAAAGGTATATACCTTTGACATTTTTGTGTTTGAACAAAAATTTTGAGAAAATTTGTTTTTGAATGTTTTGAAAAATTTTAAATTTTTGATGAAAATTGATATTTTTGTTTCAAGTCGGGTTACAATCCAAAGGTATATACCTTTGACATTTTTGTGTTTGAACAAAAATTTTGAAAGTTTTGAAAAAATTTGTTTTTGAATGTTTTGAAAAATTTTAAATTTTTGATGAAAATTGATATTTTTGTTTCAAGTCGGGTTACAATCCAAAGGTATATACCTTTGACATTTTTGTGTTTGAACAAAAATTTTGAAAGTTTTGAAAAAATTTGTTTTTGAATGTTTTGAAAAATTTTAAATTTTTGATGAAAATTGATATTTTTGTTTCAAGTCGGGTTACAATCCAAAGGTATATACCTTTGACATTTTTGTGTTTGAACAAAAATTTTGAAAGTTTTGAAAAAATTTGTTTTTGAATGTTTTGAAAAATTTTAAATTTTTGATGAAAATTGATATTTTTGTTTCAAGTCGGGTTACAATCCAAAGGTATATACCTTTGACATTTTTATGTTTGAACAAAAATTTTGAAAGTTTTGAAAAAATTTGTTTTTGAATGTTTTGAAAAATTTTAAATTTTTGATGAAAATTGATATTTTTGTTTCAAGTCGGGTTACAATCCAAAGGTATATACCTTTGACATTTTTGTGTTTGAACAAAAATTTTGAAAGTTTTGAAAAAATTTGTTTTTGAATGTTTTGAAAAATTTTAAATTTTTGATGAAAATTGATATTTTTGTTTCAAGTCGGGTTACAATCCAAAGGTATATACCTTTGACATTTTTGTGTTTGAACAAAAATTTTGAGAAAATTTGTTTTTGAATATTTTGAAAAATTTTAAATTTTTGATGAAAATTGATATTTTTGTTTCAAGTCGGGTTACAATCCAAAGGTATATACCTTTGACATTTTTGTGTTTGAACAAAAATTTTGAAAGTTTTGAAAAAATTTGTTTTTGAATGTTTTGAAAAATTTTAAATTTTTGATGAAAATTGATATTTTTGTTTCAAGTCGGGTTACAATCCAAAGGTATATACCTTTGACATTTTTGTGTTTGAACAAAAATTTTGAAAGTTTTGAAAAAATTTGTTTTTGAATGTTTTGAAAAATTTTAAATTTTTGATGAAAATTGATATTTTTGTTTCAAGTCGGGTTACAATCCAAAGGTATATACCTTTGACATTTTTGTGTTTGAACAAAAATTTTGAAAGTTTTGAAAAAATTTGTTTTTGAATGTTTTGAAAAATTTTAAATTTTTGATGAAAATTGATATTTTTGTTTCAAGTCGGGTTACAATCCAAAGGTATATACCTTTGACATTTTTGTGTTTGAACAAAAATTTTGAGAAAATTTGTTTTTGAATGTTTTGAAAAATTTTAAATTTTTGATGAAAATTGATATTTTTGTTTCAAGTCGGGTTACAATCCAAAGGTATATACCTTTGACATTTTTGTGTTTGAACAAAAATTTTGAGAAAATTTGTTTTTGAATGTTTTGAAAAATTTTAAATTTTTGATGAAAATTGATATTTTTGTTTCAAGTCGGGTTACAATCCAAAGGTATATACCTTTGACATTTTTGTGTTTGAACAAAAATTTTGAAAGTTTTGAAAAAATTTGTTTTTGAATGTTTTGAAAAATTTTAAATTTTTGATGAAAATTGATATTTTTGTTTCAAGTCGGGTTACAATCCAAAGGTATATACCTTTGACATTTTTGTGTTTGAACAAAAATTTTGAAAGTTTTGAAAAAATTTGTTTTTGAATGTTTTGAAAAATTTTAAATTTTTGATGAAAATTGATATTTTTGTTTCAAGTCGGGTTACAATCCAAAGGTATATACCTTTGACATTTTTGTGTTTGAACAAAAATTTTGAAAGTTTTGAAAAAATTTGTTTTTGAATGTTTTGAAAAATTTTAAATTTTTGATGAAAATTGATATTTTTGTTTCAAGTCGGGTTACAATCCAAAGGTATATACCTTTGACATTTTTGTGTTTGAACAAAAATTTTGAAAGTTTTGAAAAAATTTGTTTTTGAAAAATTTTAAATTTTTGATGAAAATTGATATTTTTGTTTCAAGTCGGGTTACAATCCAAAGGTATATACCTTTGACATTTTTGTGTTTGAACAAAAATTTTGAGAACATTTGTTTTTGAATGTTTTGAAAAATTTTAAATTTTTGATGAAAATTGATATTTTTGTTTCAAGTCGGGTTACAATCCAAAGGTATATACCTTTGACATTTTTGTGTTTGAACAAAAATTTTGAAAGTTTTGAAAAAATTTGTTTTTGAATGTTTTGAAAAATTTTAAATTTTTGATGAAAATTGATATTTTTGTTTCAAGTCGGGTTACAATCCAAAGGTATATACCTTTGACATTTTTGTGTTTGAACAAAAATTTTGAAAGTTTTGAAAAAATTTGTTTTTGAATGTTTTGAAAAATTTTAAATTTTTGATGAAAATTGATATTTTTGTTTCAAGTCGGGTTACAATCCAAAGGTAGATACCTTTGACATTTTTGTGTTTGAACAAAAATTTTGAAAGTTTTGAAAAAAATTGTTTTTGAATGTTTTGAAAAATTTTAAATTTTTGATGAAAATTGATATTTTTGTTTCAAGTCGGGTTACAATCCAAAGGTATATACCTTTGACATTTTTGTGTTTGAACAAAAATTTTGAGAAAATTTGTTTTTGAATGTTTTGAAAAATTTTAAATTTTTGATGAAAATTGATATTTTTGTTTCAAGTCGGGTTACAATCCAAAGGTATATACCTTTGACATTTTTGTGTTTGAACAAAAATTTTGAAAGTTTTGAAAAAATTTGTTTTTGAATGTTTTGAAAAATTTTAAATTTTTGATGAAAATTGATATTTTTGTTTCAAGTCGGGTTACAATCCAAAGGTATATACCTTTGACATTTTTGTGTTTGAACAAAAATTTTGAAAGTTTTGAAAAAATTTGTTTTTGAATGTTTTGAAAAATTTTAAATTTTTGATGAAAATTGATATTTTTGTTTCAAGTCGGGTTACAATCCAAAGGTATATACCTTTGACATTTTTGTGTTTGAACAAAAATTTTGAAAGTTTTGAAAAAATTTGTTTTTGAATGTTTTGAAAAATTTTAAATTTTTGATGAAAATTGATATTTTTGTTTCAAGTCGGGTTACAATCCAAAGGTATATACCTTTGACATTTTTGTGTTTGAACAAAAATTTTGAGAAAATTTGTTTTTGAATGTTTTGAAAAATTTTAAATTTTTGATGAAAATTGATATTTTTGTTTCAAGTCGGGTTACAATCCAAAGGTATATACCTTTGACATTTTTGTGTTTGAACAAAAATTTTGAGAAAATTTGTTTTTGAATGTTTTGAAATTTTTTAAATTTTTGATGAAAAACGATATTTTTGTTTCAAGTCGGGTTACAATCCAAAGGTATATGTATACCTTTGACATTTTTGTGTTTGAACAAAAATTTTGAAAGTTTTAAAAAAATTTGTTTTTGAATGTTTTGAAAAATTTTAAATTTTTGATGAAAATTGATATTTTTGTTTCAAGTCGGGTTACAATCCAAAGGTATATACCTTTGACATTTTTGTGTTTGAACAAAAATTTTGAGAAAATTTGTTTTTGAATGTTTTGAAAAATTTTAAATTTTTGATGAAAATTGATATTTTTGTTTCAAGTCGGGTTACAATCCAAAGGTATACCTTTGACATTTTTGTGTTTGAACAAAAATTTTGAAAAAATTTGTTTTTGAATGTTTTGAAAAATTTTAAATTTTTGATGAAAATTGATATTTTTGTTTCAAGTCGGGTTACAATCCAAAGGTATATACCTTTGACATTTTTGTGTTTGAACAAAAATTTTGAAAGTTTTGAAAAAAATTGTTTTTGAATGTTTTGAAAAATTTTAAATTTTTGATGAAAATTGATATTTTTGTTTCAAGTCGGGTTACAATCCAAAGGTATATACCTTTGACATTTTTGTGTTTGAACAAAAATTTTGAAAGTTTTGAAAAAATTTGTTTTTGAATGTTTTGAAAAATTTTAAATTTTTGATGAAAATTGATATTTTTGTTTCAAGTCGGGTTACAATCCAAAGGTATATACCTTTGACATTTTTGTGTTTGAACAAAAATTTTGAAAGTTTTGAAAAAATTTGTTTTTGAATGTTTTGAAAAATTTTAAATTTTTGATGAAAATTGATATTTTTGTTTCAAGTCGGGTTACAATCCAAAGGTATATACCTTTGACATTTTTGTGTTTGAACAAAAATTTTGAAAGTTTTGAAAAAATTTGTTTTTGAATGTTTTGAAAAATTTTAAATTTTTGATGAAAATTGATATTTTTGTTTCAAGTCGGGTTACAATCCAAAGGTATATACCTTTGACATTTTTGTGTTTGAACAAAAATTTTGAAAGTTTTGAAAAAATTTGTTTTTGAATGTTTTGAAAAATTTTAAATTTTTGATGAAAATTGATATTTTTGTTTCAAGTCGGGTTACAATCCAAAGGTATATACCTTTGACATTTTTGTGTTTGAACAAAAATTTTGAAAGTTTTGAAAAAATTTGTTTTTGAATGTTTTGAAAAATTTTAAATTTTTGATGAAAATTGATATTTTTGTTTCAAGTCGGGTTACAATCCAAAGGTTTGACATTTTTGTGTTTGAACAAAAATTTTGAGAAAATTTGTTTTTGAATGTTTTGAAAAATTTTAAATTTTTGATGAAAATTGATATTTTTGTTTCAAGTCGGGTTACAATCCAAAGGTATATACCTTTGACATTTTTGTGTTTGAACAAAAATTTTGAAAGTTTTGAAAAAATTTGTTTTTGAATGTTTTGAAAAATTTTAAATTTTTGATGAAAATTGATATTTTTGTTTCAAGTCGGGTTACAATCCAAAGGTATATACCTTTGACATTTTTGTGTTTGAACAAAAATTTTGAAAGTTTTGAAAAAACCTGTTTTTGAATGTTTGGAAAAATTTTAAATTTTTGATGAAAATTGATATTTTTGTTTCAAGTCGGGTTACAATCCAAAGGTATATATATACCTTTGACATTTTTGTGTTTGAACAAAAATTTTGAGAAAATTTGTTTTTGAATGTTTTGAAAAATTTTAAATTTTTGATGAAAATTGATATTTTTGTTTCAAGTCGGGTTACAATCCAAAGGTATATACCTTTGACATTTTTGTGTTTGAACAAAAATTTTGAGAAAATTTGTTTTTGAATGTTTTGAAAAATTTTAAATTTTTGATGAAAATTGATATTTTTGTTTCAAGTCGGGTTACAATCCAAAGGTATATACCTTTGACATTTTTGTGTTTGAACAAAAATTTTGAAAGTTTTGAAAAAATTTGTTTTTGAATGTTTTGAAAAATTTTAAATTTTTGATGAAAATTGATATTTTTGTTTCAAGTCGGGTTACAATCCAAAGGTATATACCTTTGACATTTTGGTGTTTGAACAAAAATTTTGAAAGTTTTGAAAAAATTTGTTTTTGAATGTTTGGAAAAATTTTAAATTTTTGATGAAAATTGATATTTTTGTTTCAAGTCGGGTTACAATCCAAAAGTATATACCTTTGACATTTTTGTGTTTGAACAAAAATTTTGAGAAAATTTGTTTTTGAATGTTTTGAAAAATTTTAAATTTTTGATGAAAATTGATATTTTTGTTTCAAGTCGGGTTACAATCCAAAGGTATATACCTTTGACATTTTTGTGTTTGAACAAAAATTTTGAAAGTTTTGAAAAAACCTGTTTTTGAATGTTTGGAAAAATTTTAAATTTTTGATGAAAATTGATATTTTTGTTTCAAGTCGGGTTACAATCCAAAGGTATATACCTTTGACATTTTTGTGTTTGAACAAAAATTTTGAGAAAATTTGTTTTTGAATGTTTTGAAAAATTTTAAATTTTTGATGAAAATTGATATTTTTGTTTCAAGTCGGGTTACAATCCAAAGGTATATACCTTTGACATTTTTGTGTTTGAACAAAAATTTTGAAAGTTTTGAAAAAATTTGTTTTTGAATGTTTTGAAAAATTTTAAATTTTTGATGAAAATTGATATTTTTGTTTCAAGTCGGGTTACAATCCAAAGGTATATATATACCTTTGACATTTTTGTGTTTGAACAAAAATTTTGAAAGTTTTGAAAAAATTTGTTTTTGAATGTTTTGAAAAATTTTAAATTTTTGATGAAAATTGATATTTTTGTTTCAAGTCGGGTTACAATCCAAAGGTATATACCTTTGACATTTTTGTGTTTGAACAAAAATTTTGAAAGTTTTGAAAAAATTTGTTTTTGAATGTTTGGAAAAATTTTAAATTTTTGATGAAAATTGATATTTTTGTTTCAAGTCGGGTTACAATCCAAAGGTATATACCTTTGACATTTTTGTGTTTGAACAAAAATTTTGAGAAAATTTGTTTTTGAATGTTTTGAAAAATTTTAAATTTTTGATGAAAATTGATATTTTTGTTTCAAGTCGGGTTACAATCCAAAGGTATATACCTTTGACATTTTTGTGTTTGAACAAAAATTTTGAGAAAATTTGTTTTTGAATGTTTTGAAAAATTTTAAATTTTTGATGAAAATTGATATTTTTGTTTCAAGTCGGGTTACAATCCAAAGGTATATACCTTTGACATTTTTGTGTTTGAACAAAAATTTTGAAAGTTTTGAAAAAACTTGTTTTTGAATGTTTGGAAAAATTTTAAATTTTTGATGAAAATTGATATTTTTGTTTCAAGTCGGGTTACAATCCAAAGGTATATACCTTTGACATTTTTGTGTTTGAACAAAAATTTTGAGAAAATTTGTTTTTGAATGTTTTGAAAAATTTTAAATTTTTGATGAAAATTGATATTTTTGTTTCAAGTCGGGTTACAATCCAAAGGTATATACCTTTGACATTTTTGTGTTTGAACAAAAATTTTGAGAAAATTTGTTTTTGAATGTTTTCAAAAATTTTAAATTTTTGATGAAAATTGATATTTTTGTTTCAAGTCGGGTTACAATCCAAAGGTATATACCTTTGACATTTTTGTGTTTGAACAAAAATTTTGAAAGTTTTGAAAAAATTTGTTTTTGAATGTTTTGAAAAATTTTAAATTTTTGATGAAAATTGATATTTTTGTTTCAAGTCGGGTTACAATCCAAAGGTATATACCTTTGACATTTTTGTGTTTGAACAAAAATTTTGAGAAAATTTGTTTTTGAATGTTTTGAAAAATTTTAAATTTTTGATGAAAATTGATATTTTTGTTTCAAGTCGGGTTACAATCCAAAGGTATATACCTTTGACATTTTTGTGTTTGAACAAAAATTTTGAAAGTTTTTGAAAAATTTGTTTTTGAATGTTTTGAAAAATTTTAAATTTTTGATGAAAATTGATATTTTTGTTTCAAGTCGGGTTACAATCCAAAGGTATATACCTTTGACATTTTTGTGTTTGAACAAAAATTTTTGAAAGTTTTGAAAAAATTTGTTTTTGAATGTTTTGAAAAATTTTAAATTTTTGATGAAAATTGATATTTTTGTTTCAAGTCGGGTTACAATCCAAAGGTATATACCTTTGACATTTTTGTGTTTGAACAAAAATTTTGAGAAAATTTGTTTTTGAATGTTTTGAAAAATTTTAAATTTTTGATGAAAATTGATATTTTTGTTTCAAGTCGGGTTACAATCCAAAGGTATATACCTTTGACATTTTTGTGTTTGAACAAAAATTTTGAGAAAATTTGTTTTTGAATGTTTTGAAAAATTTTAAATTTTTGATGAAAATTGGATATTTTTGTTTCAAGTCGGGTTACAATCCAAAGGTATATACCTTTGACATTTTTGTGTTTGAACAAAAATTTTGAGAAAATTTGTTTTTGAATGTTTTGAAAAATTTTAAATTTTTGATGAAAATTGATATTTTTGTTTCAAGTCGGGTTACAATCCAAAGGTATATACCTTTGACATTTTTGTGTTTGAACAAAAATTTTGAGAAAATTTGTTTTTGAATGTTTTGAAAAATTTTAAATTTTTGATGAAAATTGATATTTTTGTTTCAAGTCGGGTTACAATCCAAAGGTATATACCTTTGACATTTTTGTGTTTGAACAAAAATTTTGAGAAAATTTGTTTTTGAATGTTTTGAAAAATTTTAAATTTTTGATGAAAATTGATATTTTTGTTTCAAGTCGGGTTACAATCCAAAGGTATATACCTTTGACATTTTTGTGTTTGAACAAAAATTTTGAGAAAATTTGTTTTTGAATGTTTTGAAATTTTTAAATTTTTGATGAAAAACGATATTTTTGTTTCAAGTCGGGTTACAATCCAAAGGTATATGTATACCTTTGACATTTTTGTGTTTGAACAAAAATTTTGAAAGTTTTGAAAAAATTTGTTTTTGAATGTTTTGAAAAATTTTAAATTTTTGATGAAAATTGATATTTTTGTTTCAAGTCGGGTTACAATCCAAAGGTATATACCTTTGACATTTTTGTGTTTGAACAAAAATTTTGAGAAAATTTGTTTTTGAATGTTTTGAAAAATTTTAAATTTTTGATGAAAATTGATATTTTTGTTTCAAGTCGGGTTACAATCCAAAGGTATATACCTTTGACATTTTTGTGTTTGAACAAAAATTTTGAAAGTTTTGAAAAAATTTGTTTTTGAATGTTTTGAAAAATTTTAAATTTTTGATGAAAATTGATATTTTTGTTTCAAGTCGGGTTACAATCCAAAGGTATATACCTTTGACATTTTTGTGTTTGAACAAAAATTTTGAAAGTTTTGAAAAAATTTGTTTTTGAATGTTTTGAAAAATTTTAAATTTTTGATGAAAATTGATATTTTTGTTTCAAGTCGGGTTACAATCCAAAGGTATATACCTTTGACATTTTTGTGTTTGAACAAAAATTTTGAAAGTTTGAAAAAATTTGTTTTTGAATGTTTTGAAAAATTTTAATTTTTGATGAAAATTGATATTTTTGTTTCAAGTCGGGTTACAATCCAAAGGTATATATATACCTTTGACATTTTTGTGTTTGAACAAAAATTTTGAAAGTTTTGAAAAAATTTGTTTTTGAATGTTTGGAAAAATTTTAAATTTTTGATGAAAATTGATATTTTTGTTTCAAGTCGGGTTAAAATCCAAAGGTATATACCTTTGACATTTTTGTGTTCGAACAAAAATTTTGAAAGTATTGAAAAATTTGTTTTTGAATGTTTTGAAAATTTTTAAATTTTTGATGAAAATTGATATTTTTGTTTCAAGTCGGGTTACAATCCAAAGGTATATATATATACCTTTGACATTTTTGTGTTTGAACAAAAATTTTGAAAGTTTTGAAAAAATTTGTTTTTGAATGTTTTGAAAAATTTTAAATTTTTGATGAAAATTGATATTTTTGTTTCAAGTCGGGTTACAATCCAAAGGTATATACCTTTGACATTTTTGTGTTTGAACAAAAATTTTGAAAGTTTTGAAAAAATTTGTTTTTGAATGTTTTGAAAAATTTTAAATTTTTGATGAAAATTGATATTTTTGTTTCAAGTCGGGTTACAATCCAAAGGTATATACCTTTGACATTTTTGTGTTTGAACAAAAATTTTGAAAGTTTTGAAAAAATTTGTTTTTGAATGTTTTGAAAAATTTTAAATTTTTGATGAAAATTGATATTTTTGTTTCAAGTCGGGTTACAATCCAAAGGTATATACCTTTGACATTTTTGTGTTTGAACAAAAATTTTGAAAGTTTTGAAAAAATTTGTTTTTGAATGTTTGGAAAAATTTTAAATTTTTTGATGAAAATTGATATTTTTGTTTCAAGTCGGGTTACAATCCAAAGGTATATATATACCTTTGACATTTTTGTGTTTGAACAAAAATTTTGAGAAAATTTGTTTTTGAATGTTTTGAAAAATTTTAAATTTTGATGAAAATTGATATTTTTGTTTCAAGTCGGGTTACAATCCAAAGGTATATACCTTTGACATTTTTGTGTTTGAACAAAAATTTTGAGAAAATTTGTTTTTGAATGTTTTGAAAAATTTTAAATTTTTGATGAAAATTGATATTTTTGTTTCAAGTCGGGTTACAATCCAAAGGTATATACCTTTGACATTTTTGTGTTTGAACAAAAATTTTGAAAGTTTTGAAAAAATTTGTTTTTGAATGTTTTGAAAAATTTTAAATTTTTGATGAAAATTGATATTTTTGTTTCAAGTCGGGTTACAATCCAAAGGTATATACCTTTGACATTTTGGTGTTTGAACAAAAATTTTGAAAGTTTTGAAAAAATTTGTTTTTGAATGTTTGGAAAAATTTTAAATTTTTGATGAAAATTGATATTTTTGTTTCAAGTCGGGTTACAATCCAAAAGTATATACCTTTGACATTTTTGTGTTTGAACAAAAATTTTGAGAAAATTTGTTTTTGAATGTTTTGAAAAATTTTAAATTTTTGATGAAAATTGATATTTTTGTTTCAAGTCGGGTTACAATCCAAAGGTATATACCTTTGACATTTTTGTGTTTGAACAAAAATTTTGAAAGTTTTGAAAAAACTTGTTTTTGAATGTTTGGAAAAATTTTAAATTTTTGATGAAAATTGATATTTTTGTTTCAAGTCGGGTTACAATCCAAAGGTATATACCTTTGACATTTTTGTGTTTGAACAAAAATTTTGAGAAAATTTGTTTTTGAATGTTTTGAAAAATTTTAAATTTTTGATGAAAATTGATATTTTTGTTTCAAGTCGGGTTACAATCCAAAGGTATATACCTTTGACATTTTTGTGTTTGAACAAAAATTTTGAAAGTTTTGAAAAAATTTGTTTTTGAATGTTTTGAAAAATTTTAAATTTTTGATGAAAATTGATATTTTTGTTTCAAGTCGGGTTACAATCCAAAGGTATATATATACCTTTGACATTTTTGTGTTTGAACAAAAATTTTGAAAGTTTTGAAAAAATTTGTTTTTGAATGTTTTGAAAAATTTTAAATTTTTGATGAAAATTGATATTTTTGTTTCAAGTCGGGTTACAATCCAAAGGTATATACCTTTGACATTTTTGTGTTTGAACAAAAATTTTGAAAGTTTTGAAAAAATTTGTTTTTGAATGTTTGGAAAAATTTTAAATTTTTGATGAAAATTGATATTTTTGTTTCAAGTCGGGTTACAATCCAAAGGTATATACCTTTGACATTTTTGTGTTTGAACAAAAATTTTGAGAAAATTTGTTTTTGAATGTTTTGAAAAATTTTAAATTTTTGATGAAAATTGATATTTTTGTTTCAAGTCGGGTTACAATCCAAAGGTATATACCTTTGACATTTTTGTGTTTGAACAAAAATTTTGAGAAAATTTGTTTTTGAATGTTTTGAAAAATTTTAAATTTTTGATGAAAATTGATATTTTTGTTTCAAGTCGGGTTACAATCCAAAGGTATATACCTTTGACATTTTTGTGTTTGAACAAAAATTTTGAAAGTTTTGAAAAAACTTGTTTTTGAATGTTTGGAAAAATTTTAAATTTTTGATGAAAATTGATATTTTTGTTTCAAGTCGGGTTACAATCCAAAGGTATATACCTTTGACATTTTTGTGTTTGAACAAAAATTTTGAGAAAATTTGTTTTTGAATGTTTTGAAAAATTTTAAATTTTTGATGAAAATTGATATTTTTGTTTCAAGTCGGGTTACAATCCAAAGGTATATACCTTTGACATTTTTGTGTTTGAACAAAAATTTTGAGAAAATTTGTTTTTGAATGTTTTCAAAAATTTTAAATTTTTGATGAAAATTGATATTTTTGTTTCAAGTCGGGTTACAATCCAAAGGTATATACCTTTGACATTTTTGTGTTTGAACAAAAATTTTGAAAGTTTTGAAAAAATTTGTTTTTGAATGTTTTGAAAAATTTTAAATTTTTGATGAAAATTGATATTTTTGTTTCAAGTCGGGTTACAATCCAAAGGTTTGACATTTTTGTGTTTGAACAAAAATTTTGAGAAAATTTGTTTTTGAATGTTTTGAAAAATTTTAAATTTTTGATGAAAATTGATATTTTTGTTTCAAGTCGGGTTACAATCCAAAGGTATATACCTTTGACATTTTTGTGTTTGAACAAAAATTTTGAGAAAATTTGTTTTTGAATGTTTTGAAAAATTTTAAATTTTTGATGAAAATTGATATTTTTGTTTCAAGTCGGGTTACAATCCAAAGGTATATACCTTTGACATTTTTGTGTTTGAACAAAAATTTTGAAAGTTTTGAAAAAATTTGTTTTTGAATGTTTTGAAAAATTTTAAATTTTTGATGAAAATTGATATTTTTGTTTCAAGTCGGGTTACAATCCAAAGGTATATACCTTTGACATTTTTGTGTTTGAACAAAAATTTTGAGAAAAATTTGTTTTTGAATGTTTTGAAAAATTTTAAATTTTTGATGAAAATTGATATTTTTGTTTCAAGTCGGGTTACAATCCAAAGGTATATACCTTTGACATTTTTGTGTTTGAACAAAAATTTTGAAAGTTTTGAAAAAATTTGTTTTTGAATGTTTTGAAAAATTTTAAATTTTTGATGAAAATTGATATTTTTGTTTCAAGTCGGGTTACAATCCAAAGGTATATACCTTTGACATTTTTGTGTTTGAACAAAAATTTTGAAAGTTTTGAAAAAATTTGTTTTTGAATGTTTTGAAAAATTTTAAATTTTTGATGAAAATTGATATTTTTGTTTCAAGTCGGGTTACAATCCAAAGGTATATACCTTTGACATTTTTGTGTTTGAACAAAAATTTTGAAAGTTTTGAAAAAATTTGTTTTTGAATGTTTTGAAAAATTTTAAATTTTTGATGAAAATTGATATTTTTGTTTCAAGTCGGGTTACAATCCAAAGGTATATACCTTTGACATTTTTGTGTTTGAACAAAAATTTTGAAAGTTTTGAAAAAATTTGTTTTTGAATGTTTTGAAAAATTTTAAATTTTTGATGAAAATTGATATTTTTGTTTCAAGTCGGGTTACAATCCAAAGGTATATACCTTTGACATTTTTGTGTTTGAACAAAAATTTTGAAAGTTTTGAAAAAATTTGTTTTTGAATGTTTTGAAAAATTTTAAATTTTTGATGAAAATTGATATTTTTGTTTCAAGTCGGGTTACAATCCAAAGGTATATACCTTTGACATTTTTGTGTTTGAACAAAAATTTTGAAAGTTTTGAAAAAATTTGTTTTTGAATGTTTTGAAAAATTTTAAATTTTTGATGAAAATTGATATTTTTGTTTCAAGTCGGGTTACAATCCAAAGGTATATACCTTT